>JANHAO010028445.1:0-10612 GCA_026873985.1 Saraca asoca
TCCTAATTTTTCCGCCCCCTTGCAGTAGCAATGTAGTCGCAATTCGGTCGCCATTAGAGACCGAATTTTTCGGTCGCTAATTTCGGTCACCAAAAACCTTTTTTTTTGTAGTGCATATTACACTTTTCATAATGTTTCTATTGTACAATGCAATTTTGTGCTCATGGGCCATGCACGTTCCTAATAATTCATGAGTGCTAGAGAAATTTTGCTACAAATCTCATAGTAGTGTCTCCACTCCATACCTATATTCCTGATTCCATTAAGTGTACACTACAATTAAATATACTATCCATGAGGGATAAGGAATTCATAAAGAGCTTAACTCATCCTCACTTATATGATTTGCAGTTTAGCACTAATCACACACCATAAGAGAGACTTAAAATAATTTTAGTACTTTCAGATTTAACATTGACTTATTATTATCTATATGAACCTAACTCATGAGATCTCTAATCATGTAGATTAGGTTACCATCAATGTTAATTTCATATATTGGCATAGGTCCCAATCCTCTTGATGTTTTAATTATTTATTCCTTTCTCAAAAGTTTCATCAATAAATTGGTCAGATTCATTTCAAATGTGATGAGGAAATTCTTAGACAAGTATAAATAGAAATATATGATTGAAGCCTAGTGATTATCAAGAAACGATTAATATTCATGCTAGTCATAGTTAGGAAATTTGGTCATGGCGCCCACAATTTCAAATATTTAACTTAGGTGTTTATCCTTCATCACAGAAAATCACCAAAATTCTTTTTTTTTTTTATTTCACGTATATATACCAAAAGTCATATCCCAATAAATATAATAATACTCCAAAAAATATAATTAGGATTCTCACAATTTTAGTCCCACAAAATATAATGACCTAAAATAGAATAAATCAAAACTAAAACCACACATATTTCTCTACAAAATATTTGAACACAACTATTAAAAAAAAATTAAATCAATATATATGGATAAAATTCAATATTATTTTTCTAATAGGATGGCTAAATCATATGAAAATTTTCTTTTTTGTTTTTTGTTATCCAAATATTTTCTTCAAAGTAATACAAGAGTAGTTAGCTCACAAAGAACACAAATTATTCCATGAATATCTCAATATTCACAATATTATATTTTTTTCTTTCACAATTATAGGCATGTCGACAAAAAATATAACTAGATATTAAATCATTATTGCAACAAATTACAAATTAATTCCTATCTTTTCATATAGCAAAAATAATGTAGTCACATGACACTAAAAATATCATATACAAGAATTCCCACAAATTTGTAAATCTTACTCATAAAATTTAAAATAAAAGAATAACTATGAATATAATAAGCTTAGATATGCCATTGGTTAAATGTAAATATACTCTTTTTTTATTCAAATAAAATCTATCTTATACATCTGAGATAAATAGAATAAATTATCTTACAAAATTTCAATTAATTAACAGTGAGATAAAAATATTGCACTTCAAAATAGAAACTATTAATTTAGTTTCTTTTTTTAAGCACGACCAAAAAGAAAGCAATTGACTTTATTGCATATCAACATTAGTCATGGTATGAATGTGATATATTCATGCATAAAATTAATAGTCATGAAATATTGCACCTCAAGTAAATTCATCATTTTATCATTTTAGAAAGCATGCATAGCAGTCAACTTACAAGCTATAACAAAATCACTTTCCAAAACACATTATGCAAAATAAATTGTTCAACAAACTTAGTCTTTAAACATTGTCAATACTTGCCTTAGGTGTCATAGGCTGGTAGCTCCCTAGCTGAAACTATGCGGTGTATGTCGCCAACTCTTAGCTAACATACCAGTTTTCTAATAAATTTAAGCCAAACTTGAATAGATACATAGGGCATATGTGGATTTTGTCACTCATACAACCAAAATCCTATATGCAACATATCTATAAATAAACATAAGCAAGTAGTCAAAGCATTCGAGTATACCAAGTCTCAAAGAATGCATTATATAATTAACTTCTAATACACATTGAGAAGGGACATTTTAAAATAAGGAGAGGGACAATTCCATTTTATTAATATATGTCTCATTACATAATTCTTAGTGTGTAATGGAATCTTTGAGCTACCACACTCTAATCTCTAGCTTGTGCCATAGTGTGCACCTAGGCCACCAAATGTGCTCCCACTAAAAAACATTCCAAGCTAAAGTCCTAATGCTAAAAGTAAACATACTTTTTTTGAGTTCACATGTCGAAAGGGTTCTAATGTATCATCTCATATGAACGTGAAGATAAGAAAGCAAAGATCACAACTACATGCTTTTTACTTGCATTGGACAAATGATTTATGTTCAAATAATACAAATACCAGTAAAATGGGAATAATTTGGAAAAATAATACATAAGTGCATTTGTTCCCAAAGTTGTACCATATGACCTCCTCTTTATGCTTGATTTTCTTGCCAATTTTTGTCCAACACTAAGCATGTTTGCTTACCAAATTGGTCTATAAGGCCAGCTTGTGACATTCTCTCCACTTCAAATGTCAATGCCCTCATTGATGACTCAACCTAGCACAACTTTTATAAAGGTTTCTCCTACTGAGTGTTAGCTTCTTGAATATTCATATGGGTTTTTAGCTTTCTCCACTCAAGCTTCTTCTTCGACTGCTCCATGCTTGTCTTTTTGAGCTAACATCATTCAAGTGGCTTTGATAAATGATACCCTTAACCTGACATAGCTTAAAAGATGGTCATCAGTCTGCTATTACTTAGCTCTTTCTTTGACTTGCTCTTAACTTTGTCTCCTTGAATTCACACTATTGCCCATTTGTTTCCCTTACAACCTTTAGGTAGTTATCTCTGCAACTTTTGTGTCTTAAGGCGATGTTGCCTCTGCAGACTTAATGATCTACCTCTATAGACTCTACTTCATTGTCCTGACACAAACTCACATGTCATTGTCACCACAACTCTCCGATTTTGTTGCCTCTACAACATCACCTATCCTACTACCTCTATAGCATTTAGGTGATTACAAAAGTAACTTGTACTTGCCTCACTACCTTTGTAGCTTGTACGTACACTATTCTTGCATAGCTCTCGATTCAGTACCTCTGTAGCTTAAGTGTATGCTATCTCCATAGCTTGTGCACTTACTTGATATTTTAGGCGTCTACTGATAGATAACCCGACATCCAATGTCCCATTCCATCGATGTGAGAACCATATGTCTCATATCTTGCTCATGCTTAAGTTCATTCCTGGTTGACAAAACATGGCTTGCTTGTAAGTCCCATTCCTTGCTCACAAGTCTACTCGCGTTAAGTTCAGTTAATCTATTATACTTTGCTATGCCACTTTCACACTCGATCAAATTCTTTTATCCTCTTTGAATTGACACCCTCATGTTATATCAACCATCATAATCTTGTTGAAGTCGATGCTATCTAACATCTTGGCCCTTACGACCCTTCCTAGGTTTGCACACCCAAGTGCTATCTTTTCGAAGTTGATACTATCTCCTGTGACCCTTATAGCCACTTTGTAGTATCTTAGCCCTCATAGCAACTTTTTCAATAATCAATGCCCTCTCTCTTGGCACTTCTTAAGTGACATCATTCTATGTTTAAACCCTTGTAGCCTAGTTCGAGCGTATCCTCCAAGTGCATCCTCTTAATAGCTTCCCCACATCAATGGATCTGATGGAGGTTGAGCTTCGAGCATCTTCCACTCTAGCTCATTCTTCACTTTGCCTATGAACAAGTAATTGTGAAGCCCATGCTTATTGTTACAAAGTTTGTCTTGTGATTATATAATTCTAGTTTGCTATGCCTTAAGGTCATTATCGTAACTCCGATATGTGATTATGTAGCTCTAGTTCTCTACAATAGGTACATTGTTGCTTGTCATGTAACTATGATGTGCTAGCTGCTCTAGCATCTCATGTCAGATCTTTTGAATAAGTGTTGCAGCTCGCTCATTACACCCACACAATAGTGCAGAATGGATCCCTCTAGGTTTACTCCTCCAAGTAAAATTCATGCCCTTTAATATGATTTTAGACTCCTCTAACAAGATTAGTCTACTCAACACATTAGAAGATATGTGTCATCCCGTAGGATGTGTCAACTGTCTTTTGTGGCCATGCTTTCTAGCACAACCATGGCTTTACTTGCTAATGGCTAATATGTCTCTCATGGATGTGGTTATGCTTTCTTTGCAAGAACAGGGCTTCTTACAAGGCTTCCTCCTATTAGATAAGCCATCAATTCCCTCACTCTCTTGAGTGGTTTTACATTCCTTCAAATGCTACTATGAATGAGCACATAATTAATGTTTCGTGTTGTATAGCAAGTACATGAACTTCTACACATGCTTGCACTCAATGCATCATTAATGTTCTCACAAATACAATATCTCGCATACTAGCTCTTGAATTACACCAACCTCTTACAACCCTCTAGGTCAAGTCCTTCATAGCATTTCTCTACTATTGCAACAAGTGTCCACTTCACTCAAAATCCTCATGCTTTCGACAAGTGAAATCCACCAATTGTAGCTCACCTAATCTATTCTCTCTAGCACAACCGAGCTCCAATCTAACTACCATAGGCCAGTAGCTCTCCAGCTGAAACTGTGTGGTGCATGTCACCAACTCTTGGCCAATATGCCAACTTTCCAATAAATTCGAGCCAAACTTGAATAGAAAAATGGGGCATTGTGGATTTTGTCACCCATATTGCCAAAATCTTATATGCAACATATCCATAGGCAAATATGAGTATATAGTTGAAGCATTTGAGTATGCTGAATCTTAAAGAATCCACCATATAATTAGCCTATAGTGAACATTAAGAAGGGAATTTTTTAAAATAAAGAGAAAGACAACTTCATTTTATTAATATATGTCTCATTACATAGTTTTAAGTGTGTAGGGAAGTCTCTAAGCCATCACACTTTGATCCCTAGCCCATGCTATAGTGCCCACCTAAGTCACTGGACATGCCCCTAAAGATCATTATAAGCAAAAGCCCTAATGATACAATTGATACATACTTTTTCCAAGTTAACATAAGGGTTTCTCTCCTAACTTAGAAGGGTTCTAATATGCCATTTCATAAAGATAAGAATGGAAGGATTGCAACCATGTGCTTTTCTACTTGCACTAAACAAACGGTTTATATATGCTAAAATGACATAAATACCCTAAAATGAGAAAATTAGGAAAAATAATACATAGGTGTATTTACTCCCAAATTTTGTAACACAAGACCTTCTCTTCGTGCTTGATTTTCCCACCAAATTATTTTAAAATTGAATATATTTATCTATGAAACTGATTCACAAGACTAGCTTGTGATACTATGTTACTCCCTCAAAATAAGATCAACATCCACTAACTTAAACTTGGGCTATGCAGGAGACTATATTATTGGGACTTGGAATCAATAAATCTAGAGCAGATTAAATCTCTTTGAGAATTTGCATTACTTCTACTGCTCAAAAATACTTATTGCAACTCTAAATTATTTTCCTGAGCTAAGCAATACCTTTAAACAAAAAAAAAAAAATCTCATAAATGATTCAGCACTTACATGTGGCTTGTTATGTTAGCAGACGCAAGAAATATCACACATCACATAAATATATCATTGTCTTTATTTTTCACAAAAAAAAAAAAAAATTATGCACGGTTATACAAATATGTACACTCTAGACAAAATATCACATATTTTAATCCTATGATAATCAGAATATTTATCATTTATTTCATTAATTTAAGCATGCATTTGTATCAATATTATTTCAATTAGATCAAATAACACAAACAAATAAATCTATCACTTGAGGCAAATATTCCTCTATATAAGAGGAATAATTGTACATGTAAAATCATTAAATTCAAAAGTATATATGCTCCAAAGACAAATAAATAAACCCTATAGTAGAAGATTAGCCATAAAAACACATAACAATTTCAAAATCACAGCTAGTATACGCCAACAAATCAATTAGAAAATAACATGCCTAAAATAGAGAACCGTGCCATAGTCGTAGAAGCATTACAGCCCAGGTTGGCATAATCACTGGTAGACAAACCATCTATGATCACTCAGCAATAAGAATTAAAATCATTATGGAATGTATCATAGCATAGAACACAAAATTGAGAAAACAGACTAAGAATAATACAAATGTCATCCTTTCTATTATACACAGTAAAAGCATAATTATTAATCCAATTAATTTCCTTATAGTTTGTGGAAAAGTTATCATGCATGTATAGACAGTAGAACAAATACTTCATTGGTCAATAGGAAAATATGAGTGAGTCATATTTAATTCCACGATTTATTAGCTCATTGATCCGATCCACAAGATATAAATACCCATCTAAATCAAAATATCCAAGATCTCCCGTGTGAAACTAACCAAACTGAAATGCTGCCTTACAAGGTTCAAGGTTTCTTTTTTCCTTTTTTGTCACGTTTTGGCCCTTATTACAAACCCCGTCCCTAACGTCTTCTTTTCGTACTTCACCCCTTTTGTCTAATATTGCAATATCTTAACACACAAGCTTCTGCACCGATAAATAATCAATAAAAGAGGGGAAAAAGATAGAGGAATAACATTGCAAAAAATTTAATTGTGAACACAACGAATCAAAAATTTTTGGAAAACTTATTTTGATAGTTTCAAATAATCTTTAAAATTGTTGGCGGAATTTAATCTAAGGCTTCGACACTATTCATATGAATTATTAATGCCCTCAACATGCAGATGTTTAATGCGGTGATCCCCATCTTTCGAATTTTGAGCACTTACAATTCAGAAACAACTACAACAAAAACATATATATAACCCAACGAAGACAATAAATGAAAGTGCTTGAGAGATAAGAAAACTTGAGAAAAATATTGTTTTGAGAATAGAGAACAAGAGTTTTCCTAATGTATAAAAGGTTTCAGCTTAATGGCTATTTATATTTATAGTAGAGGAAAACTCCAACATAATTAAAAAAAAATTATGGATTATTACAACTTTAACAGCCAAATAAAGATTTTTTAACAGTTAAAATGTCAAATCTCTAACGGTTAAATCTTCAATGGTCAAATTCATAACTACCAGATAATTCATTATGAATATAATTAACTATACAAAATAATAATAAAAATATTTAAAATAGATCTCAAACTAATTTTTAAAAGAAAATAACAAGAAGCAACATCCTTTAAGATATCTTTAAAATATTTTGCGACAAAAATTAGAGAGAATAACAGATTTACTGAGTGGCTAGAGCCAACTTTAGAGAATGGAATATAAAATTTAAAAGAACCATATATATAAAAATAAAAATATATTTTAAAAAATTGGCTTGAACTATAAAGAATAGGACCTAATACCTTTAACGAAAGAATCAAGGTCCACCTGTTCGCAAAGTTATATATTTTTTTTAAAAAAATATAGCTTAAATTAGAAGAATGTAAATTGATTTTACTTCAAAAAATAGGTAAAAAAGAATAGTTTAAAAAATAAATGAGTTTGAAATGTAACATAAAATGTAAGAAAATAATTTACATAAAAATAAAACATTTTTGTATTTTTAGTATTTTTCTAGTTCCTGTATTTTTTTATCATATGTAAAAAAAGAGAAAAAAGTTCAAATTCAAATGAATAAAGATTTATCCAAAATTTTCTCCAAGTCCAAAAATAATATTAAAATAAATTTATATGTACATGAATAAATATAACATAAATAAAGAATTGAATATGTATGCAATCCTAACATATTTTATGATCCTTCCACCCTAATATATTTTATGGCCCAATGGTTAGATTTGAAATTATAGCACTTAATTTCAAATTTTATGTTTTTCTTATTATTTTATTTTTTATTATTTTTTAAAAATTTCTATCGAACCCTATTACTTTGTGAGACATGTAGATGGGATAAATTTTATCTCCAATAATGAAAACACAGGACAAGAGAGAGGTGATTCGTACGCAACTTGTTCCGTTGCCATTCCCATGTCAGAGGAGGATTCTCTTCTCACGCCACAAGAGTAGCAATCCTTTTGATCTGAGCCCTTTAATGTAAATCTCTAAACCAACGTCTCACAAAAGCCCTTTTGTTTCTTTAGGGTTTTCTTCTTTCCCAACAAATCAAAGGTTCCGGCAAAAGAGAAAGGACACCAACCATCCATTCACTTCGGTTCCATGGTAAAGTGGCATCCAAAGCTTTTCAAAACATCTCTTTGGTTCCGGCAAAGGTTCCCATGGATAAAGTGGTATATAAAGCTTTTCAAAACTCCACCAACCGCTCATCACAACAAAAAAATTTATTTTTATCGGAGGTTTTTTTTTTTTTTTGTGTATTTAGCTGCAGTTCTAACTACTACTAACATCCTTGACGGCAATTTTTGGAACCACCTTATATTCATGAGTCAAGAAATATTAGCGAAAATTATTTTTGCATTTAACGATGATTTTTATAATTACTAGAAATGTTGTATATAGTGGAAGTTTTTTTTGAATTTAGCAGTAGTTTCTAGAACTGTCAGAACTATTATACATAGTACGATTTTCTCTGAATTTAACAGAAGTTTTCCAAACAATTAAATTTTCTTTTTGCTTTTTGCGATGGTTTTCTCTACATTTAGAGCAATTTGTATAATGTTTGTTTTTAAAATTGTTTTTGTTAGTTGTTTTCCCTGCATTTAGCGACGATTTTTTCAATTTTTTTGAAAAATATTTTTTGCAATGATTTTTTCTGATTATAGCAACAGTTTTCTAGAACTTTTTTTCTAAAAAACTGCTGATAAATGCAATGTTTCATATTTTTTTTTGTTTCTCTATCCTAATTTTTCTTTTATATATTACTCAGCTACAAGAATAATTTGCAATAAATGCATGCATTTTAAGCAAATGAAATTAAATATAAATTTTGTATTAATAATAAACATTCAAATATTTCTTTGTCAAACATTAGAATTCAACACCCCTATACATAATTTAACAATCGAATGGTCTAAATCAAGGTGGTGTGTCACGACTATCATGGAAAGAGGGCCCTACATCTATGACATGTCCACTTCCTACATCTAGTGGGTATAAAATAAAATTAAAGTAACTTATTATACTAACCCTGAAAATCATTCATATATAACTAATGTATGAAAAAATCAAGAAAGTCCTACCAATACATCTTGGACAAGTATCATGATCAATTCTTATAAATTAACTATAACATATCCTACTCTCCCAAATCACATGTTTGCAATACTATCATTATGAGCACAATGATCACACCAAGTTACTTATTGAAAATAAAAAGGTTAAGTGAAAGTAGTTAAATTAAAATTCTATGAACCCACATAGCCAATATAATAGAAAACACAATAATAAATATAGCAGAATACATCAGTAAATATAGTAGAATACAACAGGAAATACAGTAGGAAATACAATAGAATCAATGTAGGAAATCCAATTCATAGAAGTTAGCTCTAACTTATGACTTATATGTAGCAAATATACTGGACTTGTCATGGAGAAATATGGCCATTGTCCCCACCAACTATTGTGACTAGCTCATACTACGGTCCAGATGGACAAAGGGAAGAATACAATCCCTACGAGCAAATGGTATTGGATATAGTTGGGCTTGAAATGGGTACATACTTAGAAGATGATGGTTAGGCAGTGAATTAAAATTTGGAGGAGGATCCAAATCCCAATGCTTAGAGATTTTGTGACATGTTAGCTTCTACACAAGCACCGTTGTGGGAGGGATGCGAGACTTTCTTAGAATTATTAATGTCTTTGTGGGCTTTGAGTTTGAAGTTAGATTATAATATGTCAGAAAGTTGTTTCAATCAGATGGTCAAGGGTATGGGCAATGCAATACCAAATGAAAATTGTATGCCACATAATCTTTATCATGCGAAGAAGAATGTGTCACAGTTAGGGCTGGGATGCATAAATATTGATTGTTACACCAATGGTTGCATGTTGTATTACACAAATGTTGAGCAAAGGACACATTACAAGTTCTGTGAGCAGGAACGATACAAAAGAACCTCTCAAATGGGCAACTCGAAACAGATTCCTAAAGCCTGGATGTGGCACTTTCCTATCAGTCCAAGACTCCAAAGAATGTATTCAGCAATGTCCACTACTGGTCATATGAGGAGGCATTATGAAAATCAGAGGGATGATGGCGTCTTGTGTCATCCCTCTGATGGAGAGGCATGGAAACACTTTGATAAGATGTATCCAGAGTTTGCTCAAGACCCTCGTAATATGAGATTAGGATTATGTGCAGATGGGTTTAATCCATATGGCCAATCCAGTAAAGTTTACTCATATTGGCCGATAATCTTAACTCCATATAATCTTCCTCCATGGATGTGCATGAAAAGAGAATTCATGTTTTAAACAATCTTAGTTCCTAGTCCTTCAAACCCTAAGAGTAAGATTGATGTGTATATGGAATCCCTTATAGATAACTTGAAAATGTTGTGGAATGATGGTGTTGTCACTTATGATGTGTCCTTAAGATAGAATTTTGTGATGAAGGCAACATTGATGTGGACAATAAATGACTTTCCTGCTTA
>JANHAO010028446.1:0-10603 GCA_026873985.1 Saraca asoca
ATGTTAAGACATAAAAACAAGAAAAACAAAACAAAATGTTAATAAGTTAGCAAGTTGATGCTACTGTAAGTAGAGACAGCAAACTAAAAAAAAGGAAGAACACAAGGGAAAAAAATGTAGGAACAGGACAAGAACAACACAAATATAGCAAAAACAATAGGAACAAAGATTGATAATATCAAAAACAACACAAAATGAAATGTATGTGAATTACTACACAAATATTACTGAAGGGACTTGAAAGAACAAGGGAAAATAGCATGTATGCAGAAACTAAAACACTGATAGAAACAACAATAGAAACAAAGCAGCTGCAACACAAACACAAAAGGTTAGTGATATTAGTTGAAATCTTGTAACTTTTTTTTTTCAAATTGTAAGTATGTATAAAATTTACCCATAACAAATACTCAAAAAATTATGATTTTATCATTCAAAGATGCATTAACAAATTTTTTTAAAATTTTCTTATTTTTATATAAAATTTATAATTTTCAATGAAAAATTATAGACCCCAATTTATATTGCGCCAAAATGCAATCCCAATAACATGTGTGTATATACATAGACACACATTTTTAGTATATATGACTTCAATATACTACTTCGGATTGATCTATGACATACATATTTAATTGTTCTTTTAATGAATAAAACGAGAGAAAGAGAGAGAGAGAATATAAAAAATATGAATTTCTTAATAAATGTAGAGATCAAATATATAGAAATCAAAGGAATTTCAAAACATACTATTTGCAACCATCAAAGGTAAAAAGGTAGTTACCTCAAAAATGGTAAAATTGATTCAAACCTATTATAAGAAATAAATGATATTCTAAAATTCTTTGAAAAATGTATAAGTAATTTACTATCCTCTTTATGATATTTAATTTGATATATAGGAAAACAAAATTTATTTATAAAAGTAAAGGAACCTAAGGGCTCAGCTTATGTGATTCATATTATAGACCCAACCTTAACACACACATAAAATGAGATAAAACAAAATATTATGTGCATCTCTTTAACAAGTTTAGGAATATTACCTTTTTTATGTGGACTTCGTTGAAAGTCACCTCTTCGTAAAATTTATATATATGTGACTGATGGTTTTTTACATTTTAATTTTAATATAAGGAGTTTTCAAGTTACTTTTTTCATCAATATATAAAGCTTTCAAAATTTAATTAGAAAAGGAAAAAAATAAAAAATAAAAACTATGAAGTTGGAACACTTGAAATGCTAGTTGGGTGAGGAGGTTCTATAGTGCTTTATAATTGTGAATGTTCTCTTTGGGATTTTATTGTTGCACTCAGGTAATCTGTGAGACTCCTTTTTACAACTAGCAATACCTCCCCTGTAGTATAATGCATTCATTTACAGTCTATTCTTCATAAGTTTTTGCAAAAATTTACATTTTTCATAACTTTTACAATTCTTTATCAAATATTATAATTTTATATACAATAAATATATTAAAAATTATAATTTCATCTATCGCAATACCAAAAACTACTAAAAATTTGTATCTTCGGATAAGAAAATTTTAAAGTTTTTTCAAAAATGTTTAAATGGCATATATATTTGAAAGTTACAAGTCCCGTATGTATATTATTTTTTCTCATTCGCAAAGCAAAACTCTTGTAATTTATGCTAAGAGTGCTACATTAAGTAATTTCAAGTAAAGAATAACACTAATTGCATATTTAATGAAATTTGATTTTAATTGACCTACGTATTTATATTATGCCATTATCCACATAGATACATCTAAAAATACAGAATTAAATGTATTTATAAATTTGCAATACTGTAGACTTTGTCTTTTCATGCACCTAAATCTTAAATATAGCAATATTGACAGTGATTCGATGGTTGGATTCAAACATAGTGAAAGGAGATTAAAAATATTCAAAATCCACTCCAACATATTTTATAAGCAATGAACCTTAGCCACAAAATGAAATTGTAGATCCACATCTCACTGAGAAATTCTTATAATTATTCAACGTATTATATTAAGTCACATTATTTGACAGATGTATTCATAAAAAAATAAATTTTTTAAAAATGTTGACCAACATCACAAAATTAGTTAATTTAATATTTAAAAATTATTTTAAATAGTTTAATTAATATAATGCATTCAACATATCGAAATATTTTTTATCACAAGGACTATTTTATAACTAATCTCTTTGCAGAATTTTCAGGTCACTAACGATCGTTGTAAGATAGAGTTGCAGACTATTTTATAAGTCTTCCATCGCTAAAGATGCGTCCCAACAGGCACTTTGTAATTGCTGTTTGTTTATTGCTCAAATATTCAAACAAACAAACACGTCATATTTATGGAAGAATTCCCTTCTTAATAAGATAGAGTTGTGATGCAAGAAAGAATTCAAAAAAGATGAAAAATGCAAAAAAAAAAATTATTTTATGACAAGGAAAGGATTATAAATCTTTTATTTTTTTTTTCTGTTTGGTTTCTATATTTAGTGCATGACTGCACATTATCTTAAACAATTGCTATATATATATTTTATTTGTTTAGTTTCTATAAAGAGGCCCCAATTACGTCAATTTATTTTATGTCAAGGAAAGAATTATAAATCTTTTATTCTTTTTTTTCTGTTTGGTTTCTATATTTAGTGCATAACTGCACATTATCTTAAACAATTGCTATATATATATATATATATATATATTTTATTTGTTTAGTTTCTATAAAGAGGCCCCAATTATGTCAATTTATTTTATGTCAAGGAAAGAATTATAAATCTTTTATTTTTTTCTCTGTTTGGTCTCTATATTTAGTGCATAACTGCACATTATCTTAAACAATCACAAATAAATAAATAAATAAAATATAATTGCAGATTGATCATGGATGGATGGCTAGAATCAGTGGTGAAGTCAAACAAAATATTTAATGCATCAATTATTTGATACATGATCACTATTTAAAAATATATATATATATATCCAATATAAAAATATTTTCTTTGAACACAAAATGATTTAAGGAATTATGGATCAATTATTTGTTATGTTTTGTATACTTTAAGGATTTGATTTTTAAATTTTTAAAGTTAGTTGGATAAAATTCAAACATGCAAAAACATACTTTACATTTTTCTCTATATAAAATACTAAAAAAAAATTAATTTCTATTCACATTCACTAAATCTCTTAAATTATTAGCTTCTGTTAATTAACAAAACGATTCATATAGAGATTCTAGACGCATAGTAATAATTTAATAATTCACCCATCATGTTGATTTTTAAGAACTAAAAGATCATAATTGAAAATTTGTCTGAAGAAAATTGTGCTAAGACAATAATTTTTCACTCATTAAAAGCAAAAATTTAATTACCTAGATTCAAGTAGACTAGACAAGTAAGTTATTCACTGAGTTTTTTTTTAATTGAATAGAAAAAAAAATTTCACTTTTGCAAACGGTTTTCTGTTATTTAGACTATACAACAAATTTTCTGAATAAATAGAAAAACAAAATTGACAATTCACTTTTATTTAGACTACATAACAAATTTTCTAATGGGGAGTAAGTGCTAATAGAATTTAGAATTTAGACACCAAAACTTTCACTTATATGTCTTAATAGCATGAATTGTTTCATAGTCAAATTTTTTCTCAGACATTTAAAGAGAAAAAAATAAAAAAAAATGTTATGAAATTGGAACATTTGAAATGTTAGTTGGACGAGGAGATTTTGTAATTGCTTTATATTGAGTGTTCTCTTGGTGATTTTATCGTCCCCTGGGCGGTCAATTGCTTTGTGAGACTCTCTTGTTTACATCTAACAATGTCTCTCATACACTTTGCTCTTTGCATGTTTTTACAAAAACAAAACTTCAATTTTAATGAAAAAAATTCATAATTTGTACAATTTTTCATGTTACAATTTTGTATAGATTTTGAAAGTAACAAATATACAAAAAAAACTTGTGACGCAAAAAGTTATTGCAAAATCTGAACTTTATATATGAAAGATTTAAATTTAATACATAAGTGTAAATCAAGTTTATACTATCATCCGCTTTTTGTGTTGTTATGTCATTAAAAAATTGTTGAAACTCTATTAATATTTATAAAAGTTTTTAGTTGCTGTTTTTTTTTTATTACATGACATTTTCTTATATATTTACTAAAAATATAAAAAAACTTTATCTTGTCAACGAATCAAATTTAAGTTTAAAAGTTATAACTTTTTATAAAAAAAAAAAATCGTAGATAGGATGAAATTTCTTTGTAAAATTACGAGTCCCGAATGTAATTTCATGTTCCCTCTATCTTCCATGCGAGCAAAACTCTTTGCAAATTGCCACTAATTATATTTAATTGAATTTGATTTTAATTGGCCTATTTGTTCAGGTTATACTAATTACTTGTGTATGCAAATTTAAATATATAAAATTAAATATATGTATAATTAAGTTTGCATCATAAACATATATATTTTAATCTTACATAAATTCAAATTTTAAAAATAATAATATTGACAGTGATTCAATGGTTGGTACGAGCATAATAAAAGGAGATTAAGACCATTCAAAGTCCACTATATCCTAACATATAAGCAATGGACGCTCGATACATAAAATTACATGAATTATTACAATTAATATCACAAGCGACGACATTATAACTAATCTCTTTACAGAATTTCCAGATCTTCTTTCTTACACTAATGGCCATTGAACGACAAATAAACATGGAACATTGATGAAAGAAATCCCTAAGTCACAAGAACATTGAACTACAAAGATTGTCTTTTAGAATTAATAATAAGAAAAAATGTAAAAAAATTTCCTCAATTTTAGAGTGATTGAATTTTATTATTGGAAACTTAAAATCAAAATATTATATACAAAACTTTATAATTTAATTTCCATTTTTCATTGAATTAATTGTTTTAAGATGTAATGGATAAAATATTTGTGGATATGGATTAGCTAGGCCTAAATACTGAGAAGGACTGCTGCAATTTTTTCATGCCTTCATTCAATTCAAATGGACGATTTAGGATAAGCAATAGATTGATTAATTTATTGAAAGAGATTTATCATATTGTAAATTTTCATTAATAGAAAAATGAGACTGAGACATTAATTATGACAATACAAAATAATTAAAAAAAAAGCTTAATTTATTTATCTTGATTTCTATTTGTTTTTCATATAAACTAAAAAATTAAAAGGAAAATAGGATTATATTGATTTATATCAATAAAATGACATCTGATCGTAATTCACACTTTAAATTAATTTGGTCTATTTTCATAAGTCTTTCATTGCTGAATATTCATTATGACAACCACTTTATAACTATCCTTTGCACATTTTTCAAGTCTTCAAACAAATAAATACAGCTACATTTATGAAAGAGATCCCTTACAGGAGGAAGAATTGCGAAGTAATTCTATTAATGAGATAAAGTGACAATGAGAGAGAGGATTCAAAAGATGGGGAGTGTTGGTTCAGCCACATAAATTTCAATTTTTTTTCTAATTTTAATTGCATGCTTTATCTAGAAGACCAGCAAATTGATCGTTGAATGATTCAATTTATTATAAATTATTTCTATATTATATTTACATTATTTGAGTGTCAATGTTAGTTATCTTATTTGTTCTCCATGAAAGATCTTACCTAATAATGGTATACTCATTTATTTATTAAATAAATTACATTTATATTCTTTAAAATTTAATATAATTATACTTATATTTTTCTATTTTTAGAAATATACATCGGCTTTTATTTTTCATATGTACTCACATTTCTTTTACCCTATTTAAAACAGACATTTACCTTTCTTTTTGAGAAAAATAAGAGAGGAGTTGATATATATTTCTAAAAATAGAAGTATGTAAATATAATTAAGTTAAATATCCAAAGAGGTGAGTATAATCTACTCTTATTTATTTTACAAATTCTTCATAAAATATAATTTTATACTAACTTCGCATGTAACAAGTATAAAAAAAAAATTATAACACCATCAATCAAAGCTGTAATAAAAAAAGTTACCGAAAAATTGTAACTTTATGTAAGAATGTTATAATTTATTATAAAAAAAAAACCTATAAATAGTATAATATTTTTTTCTCATAAAATTTACAAGTCCAGCATGTATATTCATTTTTTTCCCTTGCTTTCCCGGATGGAAGCAAAACTCTTTGTAATATACACAAAGAATGTTAGTTCCATTAATTTCTTTCACAAATTAACACTAACTGCTTATTCGTAAAATTTGATTTTAATTTATCTTAATTATTCATGCTGTGCCATGATTCATATACAAATCTTTAAATACACAGAATTAAATGTATTTATGATTTAATTATGTATATATATATATATATATATATATATTGAACCTTACACATCTACATCTAAATTTTAAATCTATAAATATTAACAATGATTTGACGGATGGATCCAAACATTATGAAAGGAGATCAAGAACATTAAAAATCCAATCCACCCTAATAGAGAAGCAATGAACTTCAGCCACACAAAATGACGTGAATCAATCAAATACCCATCACACGGGACAACTTTATAAGCAATCTCTTTGCAGAATTTCCAAGTCTTTCTTCTTACATAGATGCTCATTCCACGGCAAACAAACATTTATGAAAAACATCCTTAACTCACAAGAAGCTAATCGAGCTAGCTAGGAAGATTATCTTGTAGAATTAATAATAGAGAAAAATACAAAAATCTTCCACAAAATTTTAGAGTAGTTGAATCTTTATCCTACAAATTTTAAAAACTTTGAACCAAAGTTTAAGATTATGAAAAACTTTAAAATTAATATATATAATCCACTTAATTGATTATTTTAAAATATAAATTTAATATAATATGAATGAATATCGATTAGGCTTGAACACTAAGAAAGGATTGCTGCAACTTTTCTACGTCTTCATTAATTTAATCCAAAGCAATAACTTGACTAAAGTTGTGAAAGAGATTCATATACTGCAATTTCTCATTAATTGAAAAATAAGACAAGGTTATAATTATGACAATACAAGATAATTAAAAAAAAAGATTGATTTCCTTATCTTGGTTCTCATTTTCTATACACATTTAGTTCACTATCTACTTTTCTAAGTCTTCATTGCTAAATATCCATCTCATCAGCCACTTTGTAATTACTATTTGCTTATTTTCCAAATCTTCAACCAGACAAGCACAGCACATTTATGGAAGAATTTCCCCGTTAAGAAGCCTCATGAAGTAAATCTCCCTAATAAGAAGGAGTTGTGATAAAGAATTCAAAAAGATTTCGAGTGCTGGCTCAGCCACACAAATTCCAATGTTTTTTCAATTTTATTTACATGTCTTTTCGAGAAAATCAACAAATAAAAGATTGAATATACAGTAAATTATTTCTATATTATATTTACATTAGTTGAGTACCACCATTAGCAATTTCATTTGTTTTCCATGGAATATGCATGCATAACAAACTTTTTTTGTGATGTGGACTTGTATCAGTTGTGTTTTTATTTATTCTTGTTCAAAAAATAAGTTTTTTGGATTTGTAATTTTACACATTTTGGATTCAATATTTTTTATTTGTAAAAACTATTACATAATTTTTGGGGAAAAAAAGAAAAAGAACACGAATGTCATATATTGACCACGTCACAAAGAGTTTGTCGCAAAGAATTTTCGCTAATATTAAGAAGAATTTGTGATAATTAGACTTAATTGATTTATAATTAAAATTTTTAGTGCTCAATCGATGTAGATGTAAAATTAGGATTAAATTGATTTAAACTCCTTATTAAGAGTCAAGTTTTATAACTTTTGCTCTAACTTTTGTGTTTATTAATTTATATTATTTGTCAAGTTATTTTATCCTTCTTAGTCTGTTTCTTTCAGAACTTAACATGTTTTAAATATTTTGATTTCATATGTATTAATTATACAAAGTAATTAAAATATTTATTTTTGATAGTGGGAGGGATGCCATGTTTTATTACAAAATTTTTACATGTAATTTTTATTATTTTAGATAAATATTTTATTTTTTCTGTTATAAGTGTGTTATTTTTTTTTCATTATATTTCTACAACATTTTGTTGTATTAAATATAAAAATGGAATGAAATGCCTAACCAAATCAAATATAATTAGGGAATAAATATTCCATTTAACCAAATCTAATATATATGTCAAATTACATTTTGTCTTATAAATTTGTAATTTTTAAAATCTTCTATGTTGCAATGTTTGTTCATTGACTTATAATTTTTTTTTTAATTTTACATTCAAAGTGCTTTTAAATTGCATTATTTTATAAAAAAGTATGAAAGGGATGATAAAAATTGCAATTTTCCATTAATCGATTGATGGAATTTTTTTTTCCTGCATATTCCAACGAATATAAAGCGGCCCCAATTATTTCAATTTACTTTACGACAAGGAAAGGATTATAAATCTTTTATTATTTTTTCTTTTTGGTTTCTATATTTAGTGCATAACTGCACATTATCTTAAACAACTGCAAGGAAAAAAAAAACAGTAATAACAAATGGATCATGGATGGATGGCTAGAATCAATGGTGAAGTCAAACTAAATATTAAATGGATCATTTATTTCATACATGATCATTATCTAAAAAAATATATCTAATAAAAAATATTTTCTTTGAACACAAAATTATTTGATGGATTATGCATCAATTCTTTGTTTTTGTAATTTAAAATTTTGAACTTCAAGTTTTTAAAGTTGATCGGATAAAATTCAAGGATCCTAAAATTAAAGGGAGTATTTTACTTTTTTTTTATACAAAATAATTAAAAACAATTAATTTCTATTTACATTCACTAAATCTTTTGAATTATTCATATATGTTAATTCACCAAACGATTTATCTAGATATTCTAGATGCATATTAATAATGTAATAATTAACTTTATGATGTAAGTTGATTTTTAAGAACCAAAAGATCATAATTAAAAATTTAGCAGGAGAACATTATGCTAAGATAATAATTTTTGACTCATTAAAAGCAGAAACTTAATTAGTTAGATTCAAGTAGACTAGACAAGTAAGCTATTCAATGTTTTTTTTTATTGAATAGAAAAACAAATTTTCACTTTTGCAAATAGTTTTCAGTTATTTAGACTATACAACAGATTTTCTGAATTAACAGAAAAACAAAATTGACAATTCACTTTTATTTAGACTATATAACAAATTTTCTAATGGAGAGTACGTGCTAATAGAATTTAGAATTTAGACACCGAAACTTTCACTTATATGTCTTAATATCATGAATTGTTTCATAGTCCAATTTTTTATTTATAGAGAAAAAACAAAAAATGAAATTGGAACATTTGAAATGCTAATTGGATGAGGGATTTTGTAATAGCTTTATATTGTGAGTGTTCCCTTTGTGATTTTATTGTCCCTAGGCAGTCAATTGATTAGTACCACTCGCTTGTTTACAACTAACAATATCTCTCATATATTTTACCTTTTGCAAGTTTTTACAAAAAAAAAAAAATTCAATTTTCATGAAAAAAAAATTCATAATTTGTACAATTTTTCATAAAAATGTTACAATTTTGTATGCATTTTTAATGTAACAAATGCATAAAAAAGTTGCGACACAAAAAGTTATTGTAAAATTTGTAACTTTATATAAGGAGAATTTAAATATACATTAAGTATAAATCAAGTTTACACCATCATCCACTTATATGTTGTCATATCATTATAAATTTATTAAAATTCTTTTAATTCTTAGTTATTATTTTTTTTATTAAATGGCATTTTCTTATTCATTTAAAATATAAAAAATTTTATGCTCTCAACGAATCAAATTTAAACTCATACAAGGAGGTTATAACTTTTTATTGAAAAAATTGTAGATAGTATGAAATTTTTTTTTATAAAAGTACAAGTCCCGAATGTATTTTCATGTTCCCTTTCCCTTCCGTGCGAGAAAAACTCGTTATATATGCTAGCTAGGAATGCGACATTCATTCACTTCATTTGCAAATTACCACTAATTGTATGTTTAACGGAAATTATATATTTAATGGAATTTGATTTTAGTTAACCTATTTTTCCTTATTATCCTAATTATTCATGTATGTAAATTTAAATATATAAAATTAAATATATGTATAATTATGTTTGTGTTATATATCTTTTTTCTATTATACATAAATCTAAATTTTAAATATAATAATATTAACAATTAATGATTCAATAGTTGGATTTGAGTATAATAAAAAGAGACCAAGAACATTCAAAGTTCACTCCACCCTAACGTATAAGTAACAGGACTTTAGATGCATAAAATGACATGAATCACTACCATTAATATCACAAGGGATGGCTTTTTAACTTTGTCACTTTACAAGAATTTCTAAGTCTTCTTTCTTACACTGACTGCCATTGAGAGGCAAACAAACATGGTACCTTGATGAAAGAAATCTCTAACTCAATGAAGATCGAATTACCACTACAACATTTTTCTTTTTTGGCAACATTAAACCTTGTAATAGTTAAAAACTGTTGCCTATAATTAGAATAGGCAATATTTT
>JANHAO010028447.1:0-10604 GCA_026873985.1 Saraca asoca
CAGCAACTCAACCAAGCAATGACTGGAGGTAACTCGATCTCTTAAACTTCCGCTGTGTATTATTTTGATGTATGAAAATCCAACACAATAATCTATTTTGAAAAAAATTGAAACAGGACTGAGAGTGCAATATAACCATTAAATCAATTAGAAATTAATGGCATGTCTAGTTTTTGGAGTGTAGGAACCTCAATTCAATTCATGTAACCACCACTTAAGGCCAAGAAAGAACATTACAAAAATAGTATGTAATATTCAGTAAATGACGTGTTATTCTCTCGTATTTGATCGTTTAAATTTAAAATTTGATATATCTTTATGTTATCAAAATAAATAATTAAAAAAAGCAACACTTTCAAAAGGAGGAGGGAATGACACTTTCCATTGAGAAAGATTATTATAATTAGTATATTTGGGTTAGAGATGAAATTGATATCCAGACTTTCGATTGGAGCCATCCATTCTGAAATTGAAGTGTGCCATTTTGGGCGAAAATGAGATGTGGGTTGGGCAGCTTCACTCCTACGGCGTCGTTTTACCTCTTTGATTCAGACCAACTCCACGTGTCATCTCCTAAACTAAAGACACTTCTTCAATTTACATTTTTAAAAATGAGAAAATAAAAAATTGAATGTATGAGCTAACAGTTGGAGCGAGAATTACATCGTCGCCACCAGCACCGAAAGAAAAAGGAACACTTGAAGAAGATCCCTTTCACTTCTCGGAACAGAGCAAGCGTCCTTTGATCCCCATCAGAGTATTCGCATTTCGTAAGTTGTGTTCATTTCTGCATTGCATTGTGTTTGGATGCTGAGAAAATTAAAACGAAAACATCTATCAACATAACCATTCTTTGTTTTTCAAAAAAAAAAATTTAATCCTCTTATCTTAATGGTTATAACGTACATGCTATTTTCCCTACTGTTGATAGTTTGTGCATGCTCGCTTTGGCTGGAAATTGTATTCCTTTGGTTTTTTTTTAGTGTATTTTGGTAATACAAGGTCATCGGCCATGATAAACGATGCACGTTGACTGAGCTTGAGATCCGTCATCCATGTTTGCAAAAGTTGCTCACTGAGATTAGCCGCTGGGATATGGAATCTGACTTGTGATGATTTTTTTTCAAGGTTTAAACATTCATGCATACTTTTCCTGATGATTGAATGCGGAAATACTTAGTTATTCTTCATAATCAATTACGGAAGCTTGTGTGATTTACGCAATCCCTGATAGTAAATTACAAGCAAATGCTTGCAGGTGGTGTCGGCGTGAACTGTAACTTGTCAAAGTCTATTTGAAATTATGAGTTTCTCTTTCCGAGGGATCAGAGGAGATATTGAAAGTGGATTTTCAGAATATGCTTCGGAAAGAACCGCGATGGTATGCTTATTTAGATGCTATTTGGGTTCATGAGTATTGGCATTAGCCTTATGATACTCAAATTATACATATGGATAATTTGCTGTGATTTTCATGCTGCTGGATTTCTTCCCCTCTTATCAGCGTGTTCATCCAGCTCGACCAGCCAATGGCAATTCTATGGCTTTCCTAATTACAGGTAATGTAATAATAACTTGCTACATCAAATTCTTTACTGCTTCATGCGATTAAACTTATAATTCGTGTCTGGATGTTTTTGCTAGCAGTTCTTGTTTTATTCATGATAGTGAACTTTCCTCAGATGTCACATTATTTGTTGGTAAGTTACACTTTGCACTTAATGCTGGCATGATGGTAATTTATGTAGTCCAATTCTGATTTACCAAGTGCTTAAGAAGATAACTAATCTTGGGTACTTATGCTTGCAGCTATGGCTTATGTTGACTATTTTTGTGATGGCCACAAGCTTGAGGATGTATGCAACTTGTCAACAACTACAAGCTCAAGCCAGAGCTCATGTAGAGGCAGCAACTGGGTTGCTTGGCCATACCGATTTACGGCTTCGCATGCCACCATCAATAGGGATTGCAACAAGAGGACGGTTGCAGGGACTTAGACTTCAGCTTGCACTTCTTCACCGTGAATTCGATGAGCTAGGTATTATGCTTCTGAATTTCACTTTATCATATTTACTTCTGTTTTATAATTAAACAAAGTTGCCGCCAAGGAAAGTCTAAAACAGATAAACCTGTGTTTATAGTTCTCTTTCTGAACCAATGGCCATAATTCATATTATTAATATGCATAAACTATGGTCTTCTGTGGCAGATTTTGATGCTCTGGGAGCTTTGGACTCTGATACTGCTTCTAGTACTCATTCTATGACTGACGAAGAGATAAATGCCTTGCCTGTTCACACATATAAAGTTGAAGTCCCAACAAAGTGAGTTGTGATGGTTTTTTCTGATGCTTTTAAAGTGTTAACGAGAGAGGAATGGCTATTTATTGTCTCTTATCTGCATGTTTATCTGTCTATATATTTGGTTTCTTTTATCCTTTTATTAGGGAAGTTGAAGTTAGCCCATCCTAATATGTTGTTCTATTGAGGAACTTCTTGGTGATATTTTGGTAGTGATGGGTGAATTTAGAGTCTCCATCTTTGATTTGAAGAAATCGTGGACTGACCTATACTCTGAGCAGGAACAGACATAACTCGGTTAAGCAATAAGATTTGGTGCAAATTTCCTAACAGATGTCTTTTTTCAAACCAAAGTTTTCTAACATAACATAATCATCAATTGATAAAATGACGAGTTTGAAGGATTGATAGATTTGTGTTACTAAAGATTTGATCATTGTCAAGTCCAGGAGAGAGAGGTTGAATTGTTTTGAGACTTTATCAGACAACAGTGTATAAATATGAAGCTTAAGCTTCTTTTTGCCTTTTGTTTCCCTTTCTATTAACTTATTCTTCTAGGTTCTTAAAGCTGGTTGCTGGGCTTGTTTTTCTCCATTGGGTTTGGGCGTGTCTTTGTCCATGCAAAAAAATTGCTATATCATGGCAATGACTTGACACAAATTTGTTTATGTTAATAGGGAGAGTTCAGCAGGGTTGGCAGGATCTTCAGGTGCAACTGAGGTACATATCTCTGTTCTCTCTGTTTCTTTTCCCATTTGTGATACTCGTAAGTTTACTACAAAGGCAAAACAATATAGAGCAAGTCGGCTGGCTAGCACCATTCTGTTGTTGTGCACACTTGTATACTGCTGGACATAATAATATGTTAAACATTCACATTCTATGTTAGTTTTCGTGTTTTAGTACCTAGCAGATTATGCTTGTCGGTATTGGCAACTGGAAAGTAAAACCTTGGTTGAATTCTGTTTAAAAAGTGGGTTTTTTGTAACTTCAAATTTTAATAGATACTTTTCATGGCGCTGACATCTATAGTTTGAACCTGCTTATAATTAGGTGTATTAAGGCAAGCAAAGTTATCCCATCTATAAATATCATCGTGGCGTTAATAAAATTCTCATTCTTTGATTTAATTAAACCAAACTTAGGGTCCTAGAATTTTCAATACTTAAAGCGAACCGATTCCCTGGAGTCCAACCAACCAAACCAACAAAAATTAGCCCTGTTTAGCTTTTTTGAGTTTTACACTCCACAAGGAACACATCAACGTCAGCAGCAACAATCAATAGTTCTCAAGAAGAAAGAAACAGATGCATAGAGGAAAGCATGAAGTTCAGTTTTCCTTTTGTTTCGCATACGCTGCTGGCAGCCAAGTCAGCCGGAATCTGGATGTTCTAGCTGTGACTTTGTGACTCAAATTTCTTTCCCCAATATTGTGAAACAGAATAAACCAGCCTGTGCACCAACAGCAACAGAGAGAAGTGTGAAAGGTCCAGAAGAGGAGCTGACATGCACCATATGCCTGGACCAAGTTAAAAGAGGCGAACTCCTTCGTTGTTTGCCTTGTTTGCATCAGGTTCATCCCCCACCTTTTTCTCTGCCGTTTTTTCTTTTTCCCATTTAAGCCAAAATTCCAAAAGGCGTATGAAGTTTCTTAATATTACTGTATATAAATTACCTTACTGTTTCTTTTTTTACCCAGTTCCATGCCAACTGCATTGATCCATGGCTGCGACAACGACGAACATGCCCCGTTTGTAAATTTAGGATTACCCCGGGAAGGCAGGAAAACGTGGACAGTGAGTCCGATGAATCAGACATTTTGTAGAACTCTTTCATATGCAGCTAAATTGCATTATATTGTCGTATGGATATATATACCTTTTGTTTTTATTAAAGAGTTATTTAATTTGAAATATTATCATTTTCCCTCCCCTCATATTTGTGGAAATATCAAAATATTCATTATTTTTTGAATTATTATCATTTTTTTCCTTGACTTTTGAATATTCTATCATTTTCTCTTTGATGTTTGAGAAAACGTCAAAATATCCTTGTTGTTAATTTTTTTTTTAAATTTTATTTTTTATTTTAAAAAATAAGAAAAAGAGAAAATAAAAAAAATAAAAAATTTTTTAAAAAAATTTAAAAAATAAAAAAGGAAGAAATAAAATTTATGTAAAATAATTATATAATATGTCACAATTAATTATATTATATATTGATTATAATTTTAATAATTTTTTTTTAATTTTTTAATTTTTTCAATTTTTGTAAATTCTTTGTTAAAATTTTTTAATTTTTTTTTATTTTATTTTTTAATAAAGTTGTAGTTATTGCTGGAAACAGCGAGCAGAAGAAATAGTGAGCTGAAGGAGAAAATAGCGAGCAGGACGCAGAAAAAGAATCTAACCCATATATTAAAAAAAAATTGTCTCACTCTCGGACGAATTTTAATTTTTCGTTGCGAAGTGGGCTCAAAGGCCGTCTCACCCTCGATTTCGTTTTTGCTTTTGTTTCTCATTGTCGCGATGTAGACTCTAGGGTTGTCTCATCCTCGGACTAGTTTTAGTTTTTCGTTATGAGGTAGACTTAAAAGCTATCTCATTCTCGATTTTGTTTTTGTTTCTCGTTGTCGCAAGGTAAGCTCGAGGGTCATCTCATCCTTGGATAAGTTTTAGTTTATGTTTACGAGGTAGACTCAAAGGCCGTTTCACTCTGCAAAGAGTACAAGATAAGATCCGTTTTTTCTTTAATATATAGGTTAGATTATTCCTCTGCGTCCTACTCGCTGCTTCCTCCTTCAGCTCGTCATTTCTTCTGCTCGCTACTTTTAACAACAGCCACAGTCCTATTAAAAAAATGAAATAAAAAAAATTAAAAAATTTTAGCAAAAAATTTATAAAAATTAAAAAAGTTGAATTTTTTTTTGTTATTTTTTATTGAAATTATATCAATATATAATATAATTAATTATGACATATTATCTAATTATTTTATACAAACTTTATTTTTTTATTTTTTAAATTTTTTAGAAATTTTTTTATTTTTTTATTTTCTCTTTTTCTTATTTTTTTAAATAAAAAATAAAATAAAAAAATTTTAACAGCAGGGAGTATTTTGATGTTTTCTCAAACATCAAAGGAGAAAATGATAGAATCTTCAAAGATTAAGAGAGAAAATGATAATAGCTCAAAAAATAAGAGGTATTTTAATATTTACTCAAATATTAAGGGAGAAAATGATAATATTTCAAATTTTAAGGGTGAAAATAGAAATAACTCTATATTATATTATATGTCCTTTAAGGAAAACGAATAGGCAATCATGATGGTTAAATGAACAATAAGACTTGTTTCAAACCCAAACGGCAATCATATTTTAATTCCGATTAAAAAGGAGAAGAGACATACAGTACAAATTTTATTTTGGCAAGTGATAGAACGAGCACCTCTCCAAAGAGGAGAAAAATCACATGACAGTATTTTTAAATTATATGAATCAAGACAAGAAACCTTATCCGGTCTAACGACACTGTAATTTCTAAGTTTCTTATTCCCTCATTTTTATCCCTTAGTACTTCATTCAAAGAAGTACAAAATGTTTTAACTCTTTCATTCTCCAATTTTAATGGAAAACTTGCCCTAATCTCCTATCTTTGTCCATGTCTTTTTGGAGCAGTTAAAAAGATAAGCCTTGTCAGCTTAATATAATACAGTTGACATTTATAAATTTCAATATTAAATTCTCCTTGAACCCTTGGTGAAGGCAATTAATGTAGTACAGGTGCCAACACACAATCCAAACAAAGTCAAATTTGTAGTACAAATTATAAAAGAAAGTACACATATGTCTATAGTACAAATCAACCTTAACGTATTAACAATGAAATCTAATACATACAAATTAAGAAGGCGTGATCAGTACATCTGTAACCCTTTCATGGCTGCCACTGTTCCTTCCTCCAAAACCATCAAGTCAACGTTTCTACTTCTATGCCTCATAGCCTTTCAGCTTAGCCAAATCAACGCTCATGGCGGCGGTGATCATAGCGACAGTTCAGATTCCGAAGGCCACGAAACGCATTTACGTTCAAAGGGTTTGATCTTAGTGAAAATATGGTGTCTGATAATCTTACTTGTCGGCACTTTTGCCGCTGGTGTTTCACCCTACTTCTACCGATGGAACGAAACGTTTCTTTTGCTGGGAACCCAGTTTGCAGGCGGCGTTTTCTTGGCGACCTCTTTGATTCATTTCTTGAGTGATTCGAATGAGTACTTCGGAGATCTGACCACCAAAACGTACCCTTTTGCTTTCTTGCTGGCTTCTTCGGGTTACCTTTTGACCATGCTGGGTGACTGTATAGTGGTTTTCGTGACCAGCAACAGTGAAAGGGAAGCAAAGGTGGTGGAGATGGAAGAAGGAAGGACGTCTCAAGAGGAAGCCAGGGAGATGGAAATGGAGACGAACCCTGCTTTCATGAAGACTTCCTCTGTGGGTGACACCATTTTGCTCATCATTGCTTTGTGCTTTCATTCCGTTTTTGAGGGTATTGCCGTTGGAGTTTCTGGTATGTATTTGATTGATTAATCTTTACACTTTTCATGTTTCTGGAGGGATTTAACCTTCAGTCATTCTTTTTTCGAGGGAAAATTTCTCTTAAATCATGCAATAAAATTGATAATATCATTGATTTTATTTATCAAAATTATGAGATATATCTATTGTGTTACATGTCACTCAAAAATATGTTATAATATAATTTAAATTTACTTTACTTATTTACCAACTGCACTCATTTTGATTGTAATATGTCATGTATAAGTACAGTTATAATTGCAACCAGCATCTTTTGGATTATCATAGCTTAAAATGGAGTTTTAGGTTCTTGATTGACATAAAATGTTTACATTTTCATATTAGTTTCTAATACATAATTACCTTTTATTGGGTAAATTTCACTAGAATTATATTGAAAAAATTGAGTATATCCTTATTTTGTCTTACAAATTTGACTATAGGCAGATCACAATATAATTTAATAAAGTTGGTTCAACTCATTTACTAATCCTACTATGTTCATATTCTATCATGTAATTGATATACTAGATATAAAGTACAATTGGCATTGCCGCAAAGCTTAAACCTTTCGTCAATTCAAATCTAGAGTATGAGTAGTAAACTTGTTGCTATATATTCAGCTAGTAAGGCAGATGCATGGAGGAACTTGTGGACAATATCATTGCACAAGATATTTGCAGCCATTGCCATGGGAATCGCTCTACTTAGGATGATACCTAAGAGACCCTTTGTTGCAACGGTGGCTTACTCCTTCGCCTTCGCAGTCTCAAGCCCTATTGGCGTCGGAATAGGCATTGCTATCGACGCCACAACAGAAGGAGCCACTGCTGATTGGATCTATGCTATCTCTATGGGTCTTGCTTGTGGTGTTTTCGTCTACGTTGCCATCAACCATTTGATATCCAAAGGCTTCAAACCCCAGAGAAAGAGCCGTTTTGACACTCCCTGGTTTAAGTTTCTGGCTGTGCTTTCTGGAGTGGCTGTTATTGCAGTTGTCATGATTTGGGATTGATGAGCTTTTCGTCAACATTATTTATGTTTTTAGTACAACTGTACGATGTATAATATGTAAACAATGTAATAATTATCTTGCTATTCTTCCCACAATCGGACTCATTAAGCTGTGTAATAACAAAAACTGATTGTTGACGATGTTAATTACCCCATTTTGTGGACCTCACAATATAATATTTTCCTACACTTTGTTGTTCTAAAATCGCCGATGTTTTCACTCGCTTCAATCATTCCAACAGGCTAGATGGAGGGGAATTGTATCTGATTCCAAGTTTTATGTATTTTAGTATGAATATAGATTCTTTTTAACTTTAATTTAATATATTTATGATATGGCAATCATAAAAGCATAAAACTAGCAGTATTGATGATAGTAGTGAATTTAATTTAATTAAATTTCACTACTCTTTGATATAAGAAACAAAATACCATGTATAAAAAATCCAACATATCATTCAAGATTCATCTTCTTAACGAATGCTAAGAGCTGTGTTTATGGTAGCTTAATCCTAGACAGTAGGAATTTCAATCCTCTCTTTTCTTTTCTCTTTGGTCATATTTTCGTTATGTCCAGGAGGATAGACAAAATCCCTTATTTTATGCAATGAGATCTAGAAAATTTGTTTCTTCTTGTTCATTTTTTGTGTTTGCTCATATGCAACAACTTACTTGTAATAATATTTTGCATCCGTAGCTAGTTTTGCTTTTTTTTTTTTTTTTAAATTTTATTAGAACATTAACAATACTAGATAGATAATATAGATATCAAACTACTTTGACATGGAGGTATAAAAATTTCACTAATCTAAAGGGATATTGTCCCCACTCTTTATAAGAATACTGATGAATTTCTAGCAATTCTTCTCGAGGATTCAATTAGTCACCTAAAATCTTGAGTCAACAAACAATAGGATTTCCCTCAATTGGCTTGTATGTATGGCAAATGAAAGAGAAGGACAAAAGACAACATTTTTGGGGCAAAGAGCTGATAGAATTTTTTTTGGATGATTATTACTTAAATGTTTTGATATAAATAGAAGATGAAGATGTTAGCATGAAAGTTCACAACTTTTCATAATTCCTTTTATGAAAAGATATGAATATTCATCAAGAATCTTACCATTTCAGTTTGTGTGTGTATATCAAGAGTTGTAGCCTTTCAAATTCAAATACTTCTTTTAATTTGAAAACATCACTATCTAATCTAACAATCTTTGCCTAGATTAAACCAATACCACCATATGTGACAACAATGTGCATATACGATGGTATCGCTATTACTGTCACCAAGAATAAACCATTGATTAATAGAAGTATATCAGGCCTGTAACAAATATTGATAGTGCAAGTAACTTAAATCATGAATCTTTGTGCTAGAAATGGACATACTTTACATATATTGTGTCTTGCTTACAAAGACCAATGCACTAAGATATCAAACATTTAAATAGCCATATGTTCCATTATGACTCATGAGTATTTACAAGAGTTGACCCCAACCATCTTGTTAGGAGTGACACCACTCTATATACTCATATAGGTGAGACTCTTGATACACCCCACTATACAAGTGTCATAATACCAAATGGCAAATTGAGTCTCATTAAGAGTAACACGCTCATCCTCCTTAGTCATAGCAGACATGCACTAGATTCCATTGGAAAATAGATGTATGAAACCCTAGTGCAAACTTTGTCACAAGTAGCAACTTGTTTTATCCCATTAAACTTTGAAAATATAATTTTTATCTATTGAAGGTTAGGTTTCCATTGTTAGTGGCTTGTAAAAAAAGGGTCTCAATCCTAATCTAACTGATGTCCTTGCCACTATTCCTTTTAGCAACTCTTTTATAAGAGGATCAGCTAAGTGTGCACTGGATCTTACTGTTGTTATGTTTCCGCAAGCGCACAGTATAATTGTAGTAAACACCAATAAGTACGGGTCGAATCCCACAGGGACCAAAATATCAGTTACTGGAGTTTTGCAATTCAAGCTATCTAAATCAATAAAGGATGTTAAAGATATTAAAGAAAACTGATGAGAAAGCAACACTTAATTAACAAATGAATTTTGATTGTAAAAGCCTAGGATTGGGGTTCATCACACTTATGGTCTTCAATAAATGGCATAAATTCTTCTTATTGTAATCACTTGGATAATCGAGGATGGTTTAGCCTAGGTTAATTACTAGCCTCTTTCATGGTCTAATAATAGTACTCAAATTAATCTAATTGAACCTACTTTCATGGATTAGATTAATTTAAGCCCTTTAAGATCAGTGTTAACTAATTCAATTCTAAAGGAACTTAATCTACTTTCGTGATTAAAATTCCCTTAATCAACTATTAAGGTTCCGATGATAATCTTTTCCTTTTGATACTTTAATTATCTACCTAAAATCAGACAAAATGGTGGCCAAACATTTTATCAAATACTTGGCGGTCATAACAGTTGAATCAATTAATACCAAATGATTACAACAGGAAATCAAGCAATATAGCAACAAGGGACCATAAGTGGGTTATTCTCCATCCTAGAATAGAAATCTAGTCACTTATAATAGAAATTAAAATTAGATTTATCATTATTGAACACTCTATAATATCCAAATACAAATGCAGAAAAATAAGGATAAAGATTGGAAGAGATAACCAAAGTGCCAAGTGATGAAATGAACTGGAATCTTCACAAAAGCTTCAATCCTACAAGAAT
>JANHAO010028448.1:0-10602 GCA_026873985.1 Saraca asoca
ACTTTCTTTCTTTTGCATCCTCAATTAAAACACTACTTCAGACTTTAGCAGTGAAACGATATTATTACTCTTTTACTTTTCCCTCCCCTAATTATTCGTAGAGTGCATATATGATGTGGTGTATATAATTTCAACGAAACCTGAACACAAGGCATAAAATAAACAGGAAGAGCATTACATTTGCTACAAGTGAGGTTCTTGTAGACCAGGGTGCAACACAGTTGCTCCTTATATTGTCTTTTGCCCATTCACAAGCAAGATTTTTTGTGAGCTGATCCATTGCAGCTGAAAGAGCACCATCTTTTTTGAGGCCATATATTTCAGAATAATTTACTGTTTGTCATGTTTGAGAAGAAGATGGCACCTAATCATGACAACAACTCACCTTTACTGGCCTGCAACAGAGGAGATAAACACAATGCTTCCATTTCCAGATGCTTTGAGAAGAGGATATATATGAAAGTTGGCATAGATGCTATGCTGAGTCCAGGTTAAAAGTCTTCAGCAGTATACTCAATTGTTGGCTTCCTCACATATGTTCCAGCAATGTTTAATCATTCATCATGTATTATAAGCCATTTCAATTTCCATAAAAAAAAAAACCAAAATTCTTTAAGTCATACCTTCAATATGAATTCATGTTCATAGGAGAAACATGCCCACAAATTTAAACATTTCCATTTTTATCAATTACCTCAAGAACATTGCCTGCTATTATCAAATAATTACAAATTAATTATCACTGTATAAGCCACATTTGCGTAAAAACCAATTCCATCACAATATGCAATCTATACCTAACTTCATGTTTCGCTAAACTTGCGAAACCATTGTCATCTGTCATCTACGAGCACTCCATTACAATTTTATTATTTTAAGGGTACAGCACATGAATAAGCAATCCTCTAAATTGAGTCAAGTGCAATTTATCTCATAATTTTTAGAAGTGTGCAATCTTCTTCACTTCACAAATGGTGCAACTAACTATCATCGCACATTAAAGTTACTCTTAAAAGTGTGTGATTTATCTTTGGAAAGGGATTATTTACACCACTTATAAAGTTTGGGTGACTGCACATTTTTAAAATTCAAGGGTATACTGCCATAACCGAAAGTTAGGGTTTTCGATATATTTTATCCTTATTTTGTCTTGGTAACTCTCAATCATCATATAAGCACAAAATGGGAAAAATATATGTAATTTTCTTCTCTTGGGGGAGCTGCAAAAAAAGATAGCATTGAGAAAAAAAAAATGATAAAGAAGATGTGCAAATGCTTTGCTTAACCCAAAAAAAAAAAAAAAAGACTCACGAGTATATATAGCTTGCCATCGAAGGCAGAAACTACAAAGCTTCTCTCTTTGTTCTCTTCTGAAGTAAACGCATCACAATCCGACCCAGAAACTACAAAGCCCTTATCTTGCCACGCCTTTAAGCACTTGCACCAAATTCAGCTAGCTCCTTTACCACAGCATGCCTGAGTGAACACCATATCCAATAAAATCAAACAATCAGGAAAAAAAAAAAGACGTAAAATGCAATTTATACCTGAATCATTATAAGACTGTTATGCCTTAAAAAGAACATAGTAAGAAAATTAAACAAGAAAAATGAAAATATATTTCAGTTGGACTAAAGTGAGGAGTTTAAAATAATCGTTGGAGCCGTAATGTAATTTTTTTTTTTTCTAGAAGGACCTTTTTGAAGAAATCGACAGTCAATGAGGTCAAAATGAAAATCTTCCCATTTTACTTTATGATATAATTTCCCCAGCACTGGCTTCTTTTCCCTCACGCACTCTGCTTTTTCAGCCAAAAACTTCCCTTGTCCCGCGCGAGATCCTCAGCTTTGACTACTGTCTTTTTCCCGATTTATTCATCATCCAATGAGCCTCAGATGCCATCCTCCTTCTTCTTTCCTTCTTTGGCATCTTCCCTTCATCGACTCGGCTTGGTAGCTTCCCTCCCACTCTGGTGTATTATGGCCAAGTGGCAGTTTGGCTTGTCGGCAGTGATCCAACACAATCTGAGCTACCCACGGATTTATCTTTTGTCAGTAAATCTTCTTAAAACAAAAAAATTATTTTATATTAAGTTTACTTCAAAATATAAAGAAATCTCATTTGAAACCCTAATGCTTCAAAGTTGATGAAATTTGAAATTTTCTTATTAATTTACTTCAGTAATATTTTCATTGAAAAACCAAGCACACCGACATCAAATTTTTGAGTCTTAGTTGAATATCTAAATAGGTGATTTTGCTTCTTGATTCTTGAAATTTTAGTTTAGATATTGAAGCCTAATGTTAGTGTATAATGAACGTGCTTAGTTATAAGACTTTAAATTTAATTTTAAGAATCGATTTTAATGTTGATTATACCAAAATAGGTTAAGTGACTCGGATTTCTAAGTTGGCTGATCTAGCATTTTGAAGAACATTCTTGTAACATTAATTAATTATGTTGAGGGAAAATTTGATCATTTAAGGAGTCTCTAAGATGAGTGAATAACCCTACTCTTTTGATAAATGCCATTTGCAATACAAAATAATTTTATGATACAGATTATTATGATTTTTGAAATAATGGGATTTTTTATGTTAACTTGTTTCAAAATTTTAACTGTATATTATATATATATATATATATGAAAATGATTTTCCGTGATGAAACTATACATTTTATCTTAATTTACATTATTAGAACTAGTGATTTCATTTTACTATATGAAATATAAATATGAAAATTATTTAGAGTATTTACACATTTTGTAACAATTATTGCTTACAAAAGTAAGGATTTCATATTATGTGATATGGAAATATTAACATTTTTGAAGCTTATGCTACCTGGAATGTTTGATGATATGCTTGGATTATTGATATTATAATATGAATGGAATGTCTCTTATTTATGGAAAGACCTGGTAGCATAATGTATTTCGAATTATTTAACGTCTTGAAATCCTAGATCCATCAGAAATTCATTGGAAACCCTCAAATGCACTTATGATTAGAATATATGTTGAAGCAAATAAAGGGGAGACATGTGAACATATGAATATATAAATATTCAATTAGTGTGTTTGGATGGATTATGGTGATGTTTGATAAGCATGGTTACCTTTAGGAACTTTCCTTTGAATTCCAATTGTATTTGAATGAAAGAGCAACTATTGAATATTTTGCTACTTGAGTATTGATAAATTTTAGAAAGCTTTATTGAATTTCTGCTATGTTTACGCCATGATGAATACATTTCATAATATCACACTTTGTTGTTCATTTTATTTTTGTTGAATACCATATTTTAGATACTTGACTTCCTTGATGGATGAAAGTTTTTGAACCTATTTTGAAATTATAACTTTCAAATGGGTAAGCTTATCTTTATCACTATATACATATTTTATCCTTTGGATTTCGAATATGGATTATAAACGAAGTTTTAGTTTTCTACAGAATTATTTACTCACTAAATTTCTATAAAATTCATCCTATTTCTATATATATTTTTCAAAGCCCAAGGATACCCCCATTTTTCCTCCTCATCACACTAGTTTGAAATCTGCTCACTGATTGAATAGACCATCTTCTACGAAGCCTAAAGGTATATTGATGGTGAAAGCCTTGGCAATTGGTAGAGTTGTGATGTGCATGTATTTTGATTGATGAGTGCCTAATAGGATATAGATTTGTGTTATATAGGCCGTTGTGATTTTGTTTTGTTATACAAGATGTGTTGGGCTAGTAGCCCTTGTCTATTGTAAAGGCCTTGAGCCCAAGTGTCCAAAAAATAGAGGAGACTTTATTGGATTTTCGGTAGAATTTGATATGTAAATACTTATTATGCATCAATGTAAATTTGGTTTTTGGTATATTAGGTTAATCGGTAATGATTTTGTATTGTAAGGCTTGTAGGAGGTTTCCTAATGGTGACTTTCTATGCTGATCACATTTCATGGATCAAAGCGTGACAAAGTTAGTATCAGAATATGATCTAGGGTTTAAGTGCATGATTAGGGGTCTCTAACTTCCAAAATGGGATAAGCATTAATATGTTGGAAATCTCCGCAATTCCTAAATCTTTTGTTTTTACTCACATACATATTTGAACCTTGTTTAGATAAATCTTTCTGTTAGATAATAAGAAGGTAATATTGATGACAGTCATAACACTGGCAAAAATTCTAACAAAAATGCTGCTAATGATTATTATAAGAGTGGTCCTCTTTTGGCAAACTAGAAGAGATGCTCTCTAAGGCAAGGAAAGTGTAGTAAACCCAAACATTTTTTTTTTACCAATGATAAAAAGAGCCAAATAAAGTTTTGATAAGATTGGCCAATCATACAAAGATTGTAGATCATGCATGCCAATGATTGCATATGTAGCTAGGCAAGGTAATGATGTAGATGACACAAATATACCTAAGAGGATGCATACTTTTTAGAAAATCGTGGGATCTTTCCAACTAGATGTGTAAATGTGTGGCTCAGCATCACTTTTCTAGTCATAAGAAGCTTCAAGATTTAGTCCTAAGCTTGACATAATCTTATAGAGATACAACCTAACATACCAGCCAATAAAATTGCACTTTGAAGACCTCACTTTAAGACTTGGAAACCCAATTATTGTGCTTAATTTGATTAAAACTATTGAAGAATGACTTTGAGAAAGGATGTTAAGGCATGAATTTACACATGCTGCTGGGTATCTAAACCAAATTTTATATGAGGAAAACCATCCCAAACTTGTTCATTAGGACTTCCATAAGTTTGCAAAGAATTTGCCAATGTTTTGGTAGTTTTAGGTACTGTGGCCAGTGAAGCACTTGATTTAATTGGTTTTTACTATAGTGGTAAACTTAATATCATAATGAAGGCCAACAAAAGAACTTGATCTAGCACTGGAAGGGATTCTTCCCTAAGAGATTTAAAGGTTAATTCTGGGGTTCGTGCAAGGATTAGAAATAGTAATGAAATTCTTAATTTTGTAGATAATCGGGATAAAGAGACTGGTATTTAGCAACAGAGCAACAAAGATGTTTGTGCACTACATTTTCAGTGTGAAGTTTTACGTACCAATTGTATTGATTGTTTAGACCATATAAATGTAATATGCTTATGGTCTTTGGGCTTTAGAACGTCAACTCCATGTAATAGGCTTAATATTTCAAAAGTGAATCCTGATAGTAGTATTATTGTTGCCCTAATGGACATGTATCAAGATATGGGGGATGCTCTTGCCCTGCAATACAGTAGTTCTATATATCATAATACTGTGTTTCTTGAGAGATAGAGAAAGTGGAAAGTAACAATCCAATCAAGAAAGTTTTTGAAATCTATAAAGCAATACTACAACAATGCTTACACTAATAGGGGAAAAACAAGTTGCAATAAACTTATTTTTAGGTTACTTCCAACCATAAGTAGGGAAACCTACTCTCTAGGAGCTGGATTCAGATTACTTTTTCCATGTATTTGGGATTAGGGATGATCTTATCCCTGATAAGTTTTCTGAACTTCATCTTAAGCCTTCTTGTAGAGCTGAAATAACTCCAACCCTTTTCTAGCTTGCAAAAAAGACTTTCCATGCATAAAATTGACTTTATTTGACAAGTTAATCAAGAAAAAGTGTTATGGAATTAAGAATGTGAGACTTTGTAGTAAACCTGATCCAAGATCAAGTGGTAGGGTTGGAAACAATAGGGTTGCACTTAATGCTATGAAGAAGGTGCTACTACAAAAGTTACCTCTCATGAAAGTAACAATGGTGTATCTTAGGTAGAGAAAAGGGCTACAAATCCAAGATCATGGCTTGCTGCTAGGGACCAAGGAGGCCAACAACTACATTTGTAATGTTATAGTCCAGAAGAGAATTGGTAGATGTGTTGAATGCTAGATCACTTTCATTATGATCTTAAAATATAAATGGCCAGAAACGCAAGAATAATGACCTACAATGTGTTCTTAAATTTCTTAGTAATCATCAATCACACATTATTGTTCTAAGCGCTGTTAACATAACATGTATGCGGTTGAGGGAGGATATAACAAAGATTATTTCTAGGTTGGCAAATGAAAAATTCTCAAGATGACAGTGAAAGGATAAAACCATTGCCAATAGTTATTTTAGGAGAGGAAGACGTACCTTGCATTTATAAAGATGCTAAAACTTCTAAGGACCAACTTCCCAGACAGTAAGGCATTGTCAAGAGAGCTATCGCTCTTAGACATAACCTTCTAAACCCATTGGCAATAGTTGCAATGCTATGCAGTTCCATTAAGGAGATTTTTCATGGAAGCTTAAGTCATTAGAGCAATTTCTGATAAGTGATGAAAATTCTGAGATATTCGAATGGATCATGGTGAATGTTACCAACTAAGTTGGTATAGACATAAAATTAGCCATTAATTATGACTAGCTTTTTGCTCTTTTACTATTTGTTAATGGCCTTGGATCTTGGAAAGTTGATGTTGTGTGTATTAAGGGTACAATTGGAGACTATAGGTATGGAAAGGAAAGATCATGTATATATATAAGTTTTTGGAAACAACTTGTGAAGTGACTAGGGAATGTTTGATTTTCCTTAAGTAAGCTATGACAATGAGTACATGTGCAGTGAGACAGGAAATTGTAATGCTAAATGATAGACTAGATAGGTAGCAATATCTAAGTAGGCATGGAAAAATGATTTGAGTTGGCCAAAAATTTCCAGGTAGGTAGTAAGGTAGATTTATGCTTATGGGTTGGAAGATTGAGTTTGGTCAAGCTTTAGTGAGAATATTGAATGCTGGTAACTAGTCAAATTTCTTTGCACTAGAAAGTATGTGATGTCTTGTTTTAATTGAAATAATTGAATGAGAATAGATTAGCATTATGCCACATATGATATGCGTAAGCATAAAAGTATGTAGGTATATATGGTTGTTCGAATCTTGGAAATTGTCTATGTGTTTGTAAGTGTTTGAATATGAAATGAATATTGTAGATGGCCTATGTATCTTTGAGGAAATAGCACTACTTTTATGATGATGTTATGTACTAATTGGGTATAGTATCTTAAGTTGGACAAGATAGATTAAGGTTTATATGAGAACCATGTTATGTGTAAAATTATGTGTCTGGTTGAAATGTATAATTGTGGGAGTATAGCTTTGCTTAGAAAGGTTAAATTTAGGAAGATAACATGTGTGAACACTTGTGTACATATAATGACATTGTCTTATCTAGATATGAATGAGTGTTGCACTTATGAGTTAATATGGTTAACCCATTGTCACATGAGTATTGATGTGTGATTATAAAACTTTCAAATGTGGGAAATTAGAGTTGAGTGGATGTCCTAACTAAGACCCTGATCATATATTTAGATTGTTACTTGAATGTAATAGATATGAGTTTATTCTTTTGATTTAGCATGGAGAACTCAAGAGAAAGAGTCAGGAAAGGCTTGCCTTAGCATTATGTTTCTCAATGCTTAGGTCTTTTAATACTTCTAAAGGAGAGAAAATATGTTCTTATTGAAAATGTTGCTATTTTGGATCATGATGGTTAATCAGTGGGAGGTCATCCAAGTAAATCTTGAAGTTTCAGAAAGGTTGTTCATAAAGTGCAGGAAACTTTAGATCTTAGGGAGGAGCTTAAGACTACCATCCCTAACAATGCAAGTTTTTCGAAATCAGTGAATTCTCACCAGCAACTCTTGGTTAATGGTTCCCCTATTAATACTATAACAAGTAGCGATGTCTAGGAACCATTTGATGGTACCTTTCAGAACAAAATCCATATTGCTTAGGAGCAAGGCCAAAAGAAGCCTTGAGAGTGCTATATGGAATGACACATCTTTTCTTGGTCGTCCATTGATTTGATGGATTACCCATTATTGGTTGAGGTGAGTGAAAATATTTGGTAAAAAGGAGCAAATCAGAAAATTCCGTTGTAAAGAATATCCTTCCATGAAGGTCCTACTGGAAAATCATGGTAAAGAAGAGATGACATGGAACTTGAGTCTCTCATGATGGATTAATATCCTCATTAGTTCAAGTGACTTGTTGGTATGGATCTTCACTTCTTATGATTTGGACCCTTATTCTCAATAGATATTTTAATATTTTGTTTTGACCCTATATAACTATACTACTAGAATTCGAATATGAATTCTTTTATTGGGGGGAAGAGTTGTAATGCCTTAAAAGGAAAATGGTAAGAAAATGAAATAAGGAAAATGAAAATATATTTCGATTGGACTAAAGTGAGGATTTTAAAATAATTGTTGGGGCCGTAATGTAATTTTTTCCTTTTCTAGAAGGATCTTTTTGAAGATATTATCGGGCTAATGGGGTCAAAATGCAAATCACCCTATTTTGCTTTATGATATAATTTCCTAGGTTCTTTTCCCCCACATACTCTACTTCTTCAGCCAAAAACTTCCCTTGTCCCATGCAAGATCCTTAACTTCAACCACCGTCCTCGTCCCGATTTATTCATCGTCTGACAAGCTTCAGATGTTGTCCTCCTTCTTCTCTCCTTCTCTAGCATCTTCTCTTCGTTAGCTCAGCTTGGTAACTTCCCTCCTTCTCTGGTATATTATGGCCAAGTGGCAGTTTGGCTTGCCAACGACGATCCGGTGTAATTTGAGCTGCCTACAACTTTCTCTCTTGCCAATAAGTCTTCCTAAAACAAAAGATTTATTTCATGTTAAGTCTACTTCAAGATATCAAGAAATCTCGCCTAAAACCCTAACACTTCAAAGTTGATGAAAGTTGAAATTTTTTGTTAATTTGCTTCAGTAATACCCCTATTGAAGAACCAAGTATATTGACATCAAATTTTTGAGTCTTAGCTAATTATCCAAATAGGTGGTTTTACTACTTGATTCTTGAAATTTCAGCTTAGATATTGAAGTCTAATGTTAGTGTATGATAGGTGTGCTTAGTTATAGGACTTTAATTTAAGTTTAAGGATCGATTTTAATGCTAATTATATCCAAATAGGTTGAGTGACTCGAATTTCTAAGTTGGCTAATCTATCATTTTGAGGAACATTCTTGTGACATTAATCAATTATGTTGAGGGAAAATTTGATCATTTAAGCAGTCTCTAAGGTGAGTAGATAATCCTACTTTTTTGATAAATCTCATTTACAATATGAAATAATTTTATAATACAGATTATTATGATTTTTGAAATAATGGGATTTTTTATGTTAACTTGTTTTGAAAGTTTAACTATATATTATATATATATATATATATGAAAATGATTTGTCATGATGAAATCATGGATGTTATCTTAATTTACGTTATTGGAATTAGTTATTTCATTTTACTATATGAAGTATAAATATGAAAATGATTTAACATATTTACACATTTTGTAACGATTATTGTTTACAAAAACAAGAATTTCATATTATGTGATATGGAAATATTAACATTTTTGAAACTTATACTACCTGTAATGTTTGATAATATATTTGGATAATTGATATTATGATATTAATGGAATGTCTCTTATTTATGGAAAGACCTAGTAGCATAATGTATTTTGAATAATTTGTGCTGGAGCAAATAAGGTGGAGACATGTGAATATATGAATATATGAATATCCTATGTTTACGCCATGATTAATACATTTCATAGTATCAAACTTTGTTGTTCATTTTATTTTTATTGATTACCATATTTTAATTACTTGACTTTCTTGATAGATGAAAGTTTTTGAATCTATTTTGAAATTATAACTTTCAAACGAATAAGTTTATCTTCAAAATTATATACATATTTTATCCTTTGGATTTCGAATATGAATTACAAATAAAGTTTTGATTTTCTACAGGATTATCTGTCCACTGAGTTTTTATTAAACTCATCCTATTTCTATATATATTTTTTAGAGCCTGAAGATGTCCCTATTGTCCCTCCTCATCACACTGGCTCAGGATCTGCTCACTAATTGAGTAAACTATATTCTACAGAGCCTAAATATATATTGATGGTGAAAGCCTTGGCAATTGGTAGAGTTATGATGTGCATGTATTTTAATTGATGAACGCCCAGCAGGATATAGATTTGTGTTATCTGGGCCATTGTATTTTTGTTTTGTTATACAGAATTAATTGAGCAAATAGCCTTTATCTATTGTTAAGGCCTTGAGCTCAGGTGTTCGGAAAATAAAGAAAACTCGACCAGATTTTTGATAGAATTTGATATATAAATACTTATTATGCATCAATGTAAATTTAGTCTTCAGTATGTTAAGTGATAATGATTTTATATTGTGAGGCTTGTAAGGGATTTCCTAATTGTGATATTTTATACCGGTCACGTTCTGTGTATTAGGGCATGACAAAGACAAGTATGAAAATTTTTCCATTTGAAAAAGTGGGAAGTTTTAAGCCCCATCTTTTTCAATGCGATAAAATTAGACTCTTTAAGTCAAATTGTCCTGCAATTCATTTAACAATTTGGCATGTAGCTCTTATCTGAGATTGCAATTGTTTATATAAAAAATTAACTTTGGAAGATCTAACTGCATGCATTGAAAAATCAGAGGCATAAAATTGTCTACTTTTTCAAATGGGAGTTTTTGCACATGTCCTTT
>JANHAO010028449.1:0-10686 GCA_026873985.1 Saraca asoca
AAACTATATGAAATCTATTAATTAAAAACTAAGATTTAGCAAAAAAATGAGATAAAATCAATTTGTTTAGACTTTTGATTCAATCTATGTACCTTAATTTGACTGCTTTAGACCAAGGATGCGAAAAGACCTTCTTTCGATAGACTTAATAGCATAAAAGGAGAGGGAGCAATTTTCATTATCTCAAAGAATGAAATTCCAAGCAGGGCCGGTGTATATGCGGTATGCCTATACTGAAATGAAGAAGAATGGAACCCTAGGGCAAACTGAAACGAAGAAGAATGGAACCTAGGGCAAACCGGCAAACGCAAAGAGAGGAGGCGGGTGAGAGAGACCGAGAATCAATAAGTGTTGAGGGTGTTGAAATTACAATAATACCTTTGGTTTATTTGTACGTATGAGGAGTATTTTAATCTTTTTATATATTGGGGCAGGGATGGGGTGGGGAGCATAATCCCCGTCCCTAACTCCGAAATCTATTTGGGAAAATTTTTTTCCCCGTTCCCTGAATCAACCCCTTGATCTTCGTCCCGAACAGGGATTCCCCGCCGGATCGGGGTTCATTGCCATTCCTAGTTTGGATCCCGTGCTTGCCACGATAAATGTACTAATATTTGAATAATGTAAAAATCATTTAAAAGGTATCATATCAAAATCTTATTAATTTAAAAATGTTTTTATTCATTCTATCAAATTTATGAAAAATATAAGTAACAACTATCAATTATTTTATTACTTGTTAAGTGGATTTTTGTCACAGTTAAAACTTAAAATTATTTATAATTATCTAACTATTGTGTGCTAAGTAACCACGGTTATGATATTTCTATACAAGTAAAGTTATATACTTTGGGTCTTGTTTTCCAAAATTTTATAATATTATTATAATGTTGAGAATCTTAATATTATTATTTATTATATTTTAAAAAATTAAATTTTTAATTTTAACATCCTCTCAATCATAAATTAATACATCTAATTCATTAAAATATAAAAAATAATAATATTTAAATTTAAGTTCTACCTTAATATTGGAAAATTTTTCCTACTCTGCTATATATGTTTCCCCTTTTTATTTTCTCTTACAAAGGAGATTACTGAATTAATTGTAGGAACCTTTTTCCGAGTACTCTGACAATTAAAATGATTTTATTTGTTTATTTTCTCTTTCTTTTGCTTGTAATCCAGCAATTATAGTCGATTTTCAATTTTTAGATTTTCATACTTGGTGTACTACGTAAAAACCGTCCCTCCTTCACATCCTGGTCGGCAACTTGAAGATACTTCAAGCCATGAGGTGAGGACAGCACACTGTCTTTATGCCCTTAAAAGTTGGCAGTCTCATTGACTTCACTTCATTGTCCTTCCTTCTTATCACTCTCTCTCCCTTCCTTCTTCGCCACCTATCTTATTCTGACCATTCTCTTCCAGTGAAACTGAAACAAACCCATTTTCTTCTTTTACAACTCTCATGCGTCTGTCGGTAAGAACCCTTTTCTCTATTTCTTTGTTTGACTTGAAATTCTTAGCATTTGAATGAGTCCATTTTCACAGTTTGAACAATCAAAGCAGGGAAATATATCATATTTGCTATAAAATCTATCTGGGTATTTCACAAGATTCACCATTTGTTTACTTGCTTGCAGAACATATCAATTTGAAGGAGCAATCAATCGTTATTAACTTCTTCAATTTAAATGTTTACAATTATGGATTCTATTGATAGAAGCTCAGAGAAGTGCTTAGATTCTCAATTATGGCATGCCTGTGCTGGTGCAATGGTTCAAATTCCACCTATCAACTCGAAAATCTTCTACTTTCCTCAAGGCCACGCAGAGCATTCTCGTGGAAAAGTAGACTTTGGGCAAACAAGAATTCCCTCGCACATTCCTTGCAGACTATCTGCCATAAAATACTTGGCGGACCCTGGCACTGATGACGTGTATGTGAAAATGACGCTGATTCCTCTGAGAGAAAATGAACTGGATTTTGAAGATTCCTGTTTCTTGGGAAACAATGGAATTGAGAGTCCAACTAAATCTGTTTCATTCGCAAAGGCATTGACTCAATCAGATGCTAACAATGGCGGAGGATTCTCTGTGCCCCGTTATTGCGCAGAAACCATCTTCCCAAAATTGGATTATTCTGCAGAACCTCCTGTCCAGACCATTATTGCAAAGGATGTGCACGGCCAGAGCTGGAAGTTTAGGCACATATATAGAGGGACACCTCGCCGGCATCTATTAACAACCGGTTGGAGCAATTTTGTGAACCATAAGAAACTTGTTGCTGGTGATTCCGTTGTATTTCTTAGGGCAGGGAATGGAGATCTCTGTGTTGGAATAAAGAGGGTAAATAAGGGAATTGGTGGTGGAACTGAGTATTCAACTGGATGGAATTGCGAGGGAATTCGTGGGCGTGCGGGTTTTGTCTGTGAGAATGTGAATTCATTGATGAGAAGAAAATGTGATGGAGAATTGAAGGGAAGAGTAAATGCTGAATCTGTTGTTGAAGCTGTGACTTGTGCTGTTAATGGCAGGCCTTTTGAGGTAGTATACTACCCACAAGCTGGGAAGCCGGAGTTTTGTGTTAAGGCATCTGCCGTGAACGCTGCAATGCAAACACAGTGGTGTGCTGGGATGAGATTCAAGATGCCTTTTGAAAATGAGGATTCTTCCAGGATAAGCTGGTTTATGGGAACAATATCTTCTGTTCAGGTGGCAGATCCCGTTAGTTGGCCTGATTCTCCGTGGCGTCTTCTACAGGTACATTAGCCTGAATTCTATAAGTATTTGTAACGATGCTCAGATCCCTTTCTCAAATTATTTTTCCAGAGGTCAATTTTGTTCTAGATTGTATGTGCTGATTCTGAGTCAGGTTTATATTCAATCCTGAATTCCTAATTTGGTGTACGTTTTGGCTCAAGAACATTTGTTAGAAATGCCAACCGTAATAATCCAGTACATAGGTTTCAAATTACTTATTACTCAGTTAATATGAATAAGTGTTGAATAAGTTGGAGTGGTTCAGTTCTGCGTATGCTGTCCTTACTGCTAATATTACTAAATTGATTGAAATATGCCAAATAATTGCACTTGGCAAAAAATTATTGAATGCCGTTCTTAACTGATGAAGTGATTTTTCAAGCAATATATGCATCCTGCTAGCGTGGTAATGCGGGAAAGCTTCAAATAAAATATATATTCATAGCAATTGACCTTTAGTTGTCTGTGGTTGTCCACTTTCCTAAAAGTTTCTACTTGTACCGATTTGGCTTGAAATTTGTTCAAAGTCATCAACATTGCCCTAATTCTTGCTTCTGGTATTATGTTTCAGGTAGTATGGGATGAACCAGATTTACTCCAGAACGTTAAGTGTGTAAATCCTTGGTTGGTTGAATTAGTCTCAAACCTACCAACCTGCCATCTCTCTCCATTCTCACCACCACTGAAGAAATCACGGTTTCTACATCAGCCTGATTTTCCTCTCTTCAACCAAGTTCCAACACCATCATTTTCCAGTAATCTTCTTAATCAAACTAGCTCCTTATTAAACATTCAAGATAATAGTTCTGCAGGCATACAGGGAGCCAGGCATGCTCAGTTTAGACTACCTTCGTCCGATCTCCCCTTCAACAAGCTTCAACAATCAGAGCTGCTTCTGGGCGGATTTCCCCTGCTTGGCCATGCAGTTCAGCCTGCAAGACACCCTCGTGGCTCCTATATTAGCAGCACTAAGAACAATGCTGACATATCTTGCTTGTTGACTGCGGGAAATCCTGACCGAAATTTGAAGGAACCCAATGAAGCAAAGGCACCCCATATCCTGTTGTTCGGCCAACTCATTCATACTGAGCAGCAAACATCAAACAGTTCCTCTGGGTATAGTTCATCAGAAGGGAATTCACACAATACATCAAATGTTTCTGATGGCTCAGGTTCTGGTTCGCAACAAAAGAGTCAGACAGAGAATTCCTCTGACGGAGGGTCTCCCTGTTACAAAGATCAACACAAATCTGGTCTTGAAACCGAAAACATTAACCTCTTATGTTTGGCTTTATGACAAATCGAGTTTGTTTTAGTGGTATGCCAGTGAGTTCTTTCAGATAGCAAGGAAGCTAACAACTCTTGAAGATTCCAGCAATGACTTATGGCAATGGGTTCTACTATTTTCTTTCTTTTTTTTTTTTTGGGAACAATTTTACTTGGGGTGGAAGTTAACAAAAAAGTGTCTAGTTTATCTCATTACCACAAAATAACTATGAATTTAGTGCAACGGAATAAACAGTTTGATGTACTAAGGATGGTATTTTTGTTAACTTGCACAAGACTGAAGCTCTTTTTTTTTTTTTTTCCATTTTCTTTCTAGTAGATCCTTTGAGAAGTTAGGGACATCCCCACTTCTTCCATTTATGTGATGAAGATGATGTAACTCATTTGGCTCTGTTGAAGAAGATCTCTATTGAAATTGTTTTTTTTTTTTATATTCAAATACTGTTTATGACTATTATTGTCGTCTTTTTTTCTTGGAGAAAAAATAGTTATCCCCTTTTTGTAGTTACTCTGAGAGACAGTCAAGTAAATCAGGAATTGCTGTCAGAGACAAAACACAGAGATTCCATCTTCTTCATGAAAGTTTTAACTTTTTACCAAGGTATGGCCCACATTTGGTTCTGGGGGCCATGGGAACACTAAGACATGTCACAATATAAAATGGAAATGGAAATGCATAGATTGGCTCATGAGTATCTATCTTACTATATTTGAAGTTGATAACCACAAGAATCAGAATGAGTCAATCTGGTTCCTGAGAGGATATGGGAAAGGGACTATTAAGTAGGCAACACCTACTTGTACGCTTAAATAGTTGGATTTTGATTCCTTGAGTCCATGTTAGGACACTCAACAAACTGTATTTCTTAGAATTAAGCGCAACTAAAAGATGCTTCTTAGATTATAACAAATATTAGGACATAGTTTGATAAATAATTTACTATTTATAATTGATTGTATAGATTTATTTTATTTTTATATTATTTTATGAAAGTTTAACATAAAAATCATAAAGTTATAACTTTTTATACAAAGTTTTGCATTTTTTTCATAAAAAATAAAGTTGTATGTATATATGACTTTTGCATGCAATTGATACATAAAAAAATTACTACTTAATAGATTCAAATTTGTATAAAAAAGTTTTCAAAAATTTTTAATATCTGTATAAAAGTTAATAAAAAAATTGTGAAAAATATAAAAATTTTATACAAAATTACAAGAGTAGGTTTGATATGAATTTTCCTGACTATCCATTGAAAGCTAATAACAAAGTTGTGAAAAATATAAAAATCTTATACAAAATTACAAGAAGTATGTTTGATATGAATTTTCCTGAGTATCCATTGAAAGCATATCCATATTTTATGAAGTGTTTCTCAACGCTTCTTCATTTTTTCTTGACTTACCTTTTTTCTCTGTGTCTCTATTTGGGGCTTCATTTGGTTCAATTTCTATCATGTGGTAGCTGCTTCTCCTTTATTTCTCTGCTCTGTGGCAAAAGAAAAGAAAGACAAATCTTTGCTTTCTGCACATTTTAAGGAGAAATAAGTCTTCTCCGGGCATATTTTCTCTCTGGATTTTATTTTATTTTTATTTTTTTTACAGTTAAGAATTATATGATAGCATGTACCGCACGTATCTTATTTTTCCTCCTCCATCAATTTTAACGAGGTGATAATTTCTTCTTTGTTAACCATGTAAATAATTAGTAATAGTTGAAGTTAACTTCTTGAGTTAACTTAATTAATTAGTAAGAATTATTATCTTTAATTATTTATATTTTAGATTAAAATTTCAGTACTACTCAGAGTTTTTAGAGAAGTGAATAACATATCTTAATTTTAAAGTAGAGAAACATATCTTATTTTTAATTTTTTTTTTTAACATTACATTGTCTACATAAAAGATAAGATAGTTTTAAAGAAATGACAAAATACAAATAACCCTCTTAAAGTACGCTTTAGTATCACATAATCTCATAAAGTTTTAAATCCTATAAATAATCTTCTAAAGTTTTTAAAAAATAAAAAATGTTAAAATCTCAATTAAAAAACAAAATATATATATAAGTGATTCGTGACTCTTTTTAATGTAAATTTTAATTAATTTATAAGTGAGTTTTTTTTTTTTTTACTAAAATATTATGAGGATTGAGTCTTTGATGTATTAACAACATGACTTTAAATGAATTATTGTTAAAATTTGTTTCGATTGCATTTGGGAAAGTAAGGTATGTATTTTTTTTAAAAAAATTTTCTCTTTACTACTTTAAGTTCATTATATTAAAAAGAACAATTAAACAGATGATGTATCTGTATTTTCTTATTTCATTAAATTGAGATTTAATTATTTTAGACAAATGACTCATCTGTATTTTCTTGTTTCGTTAAATTGGGATTTAAACATCTTTAATTTTTAAAATCTTCAAACATTATTTATAGGATTTAAAATTTTAAAAGAATTACATGACTCTATGCTTAGTTTAGAGATTATTTATATTTTACCCCCCACAAAGAAATCATAATACCAATGAAATCTTGTGATAACCAAAAAAAATTCAGCATATCTTGTAAATATAATATTGTGTCGTGTATATATGCTACAACTGTCAAAGTTGGACAGCTCTGTGATCCACATTCCAATCTCCAACTATGCCACAGTCAGAGGCAAAGACTAAATGATCCCTTGGGATCTCAGTTATTCATTCAATTTTTTTTTTTTTTTAAGTTATAAGTATTACTTAGGCAAGAATGAACCATTTCTTGCTCCAGTCACTGCAAAATGTAGCACTGATAATATGAGACTCACTTTTTTTTTTTTTTAATCTGAGAAGATAAAATTAAAAAATTTGAGAAAACTCGGTATTAAAATTATAAGATAGTTTTTTATATATCAAAATATTAAATATATATATATATATATTGGCTTTCCTATGGTTGAGGGTATTGAGAAAATATGCCATAGCCATTTTACAATAGCATCTAGCTTTGGTATTCTATAATATTCACCTAAAATACACAAAAGTCAAGGAATACAGCTAAGGTCAAGTTTTGCAAATCCCATGCCCCCAACATTGCCACAAGAGTTGTATTTCTGTTGGGACCAAGATTTTTCTCGATTTTTTTTAATTTAATGCAACCCATAATGGTTGCATGCTTGTGAAGCACAAAGTCAATGTCTGGTATTATTTTTTAGGATAATTACAACATTCTTGCTGGAATAAAAAAATCTTACTCTAGAAAGAAGATACAGTGAAACAAATAAAAAATGAGTGTGAAATTGTATAAGTTAGAATAAAAAGAATTTTTAATTATATGAATAAAATAATTTTAATTTTTCAGAGGTTGAAATTGTGTGGCTCTACCTGGTTAATGTGAACGTCTAATAATTTTTAGGGACTGCAAACTTAGGGTTTGAGAGACATATATGCAAGTCAACCACTGATATCTGATTTCCCCATATGGATATTGTTTAATTCTCAGTTGATTTTTATGAACATTTTTTTTAATTTGACTCTGTATTTGATAAGATAAAAATTAGATGTCCCAACAAATAATATTGTAAAATCTTTTTAAAATTTAGATAACAAATATAATTAAAAATTATTTTACTAATTAATAAACTCATTTTAGTTAATACAATTAAATGTAAATAATTTTATTAATAAATAGACATATTTTAATTAATATAATTAAATGTATACAAGGATTGTTATTTTAATTCATATATATTTTTAATTTTGATTTTATTTTAAAATAATACTTATTAACTTTTAAATTTTATTTATGTGTTTATATGTATGTATGTGTGTTATAGGCAAAAAGCGGCCTCAGGAGAATGCGACAGACCCAGGCCCGCCAGAGGCCAGATCATTCAGCTCGCTGAAGACATCCAACAAAATCCACCTCGCTTGCTGCGAGATAGCGATATAGCGAAGTAATCATAAGACCAGCTTGTCAAGCAGTCGACTATCCTGCTCAAACTCGCTACCTCACTACAGCAACATTGAACTCACTACAGCGACCTTCCATAACGACCCTGAGTTAGGAATCCTAGCTCGGAATGACAGACACCTCGCGCGATAAAGTAACGCCTAGCGACAGACACGTATAAATACAAGTCCACAGCCTACCAGATGGGCCCACCTCACAGCTTACATCCTACAACAGCCGGATTATAGTATTTTACTATCTTTTTCATTTATTTCTTAATATAACACAACTGTAACTTGTAATTAATGCATGTAACTCCTCCTTCTTCTATAAATAGGATTACATTGTTAGAAGAAGAGAGAGGAGGCCGGCATATTATAAGCTAAAACTATGTATAAACAATCTTTAATATCAATAAAATTTTCGTCGTAGATGTAGAGTCCTATGCAGTCTGAATTTAGCCGAATCACGTTAAAAATACCGTGTCACACTTCTCCCTCTCCTCTTGCCTCTTCGTGCTTCGGAAGCTGTATAAGATCCCAGAACTCATCCCCCGTTGGCCGAAATCTGGAACTTCCCGTATGAACCAAATTTCGACGTCAACAGTATGTGTGTGTGTGTGTGTGTGTGTGTGTGTGTGTGTGTGTGTGTGTATGTATAAGGTATATAGTTATCCTCATCTAATTTGTTTTTTTATCATAATACTCTCAATCATCAATTATGATCATCTCCTACTTTTTTTATTTTTTTGTGTAATTTTGTATATTTATATTATCATTCAATTTTTTAGGATGTTGTAAAATAAATATAATTTTTTTCAAATGATCAAATATTGTCAAATGACATTTGAAATTATTTAAAATATTCCTACATGGTTAAGAATGACACACACATTAATCATTACATAAAATTCAACAGGTAGTAAACTGTATAATTTTGTTTAGATTTGCAATTTAAATAATATATAATATTAAAATAAGATTAATATAAGTGATTACACTTTGTTTTATATTTTTAAAGATAGTTAATATCGTAACATATATAAGAATATTATAATAATTAATTCAAGATAAATAATTTTAAAATATTTAAAATTATATTAAAATCATAAAATGACATTTTTATATATAAAATGAATATTTATTTTATTTTATAATTTAGAGTTGAGTTCATACAAAAAAATAATAGAACCATGATCATTTCTCCAAAGTCAAAGTTGGAATCCATACAAAATAAAAGTCAAAGAACCACCTTAAGAAAAGGGCACGTAGGTCTATATGAGTTGTATTTTGGACTTTGGAGTTGACTTTTGCTTTTATATCGTAGAGATGCACCCAATTGAGTAATTAGAGGCTAGTTAAAATATTACTCATTGATCTTTAACTCAACTTATAATTTAACAGATTTACATGTGAACAAGTTTTTGAGTTTATATTCAGCTTGATTTTAAGTCACAAATTTTTTGAGAACTCAAATTAAATAACTTTAATTTTTTAAATTAAAATATATATTTTTATTAAAAAATTTTAAGCATACATTAATAGGAAATAATAATAGTATTATAATACATAGGAATATGTGTGTATATATATATATACACATACATGCATAGTATGTAAATGTCAATCAACTCTAAGAGAAAGAGTCAACCATGTTATAATTCAAAGATATTATATGAACTAAACAATTGCTTATTAGAATCTATCCTATGTACTTAAAATAAGCTTAAGTTCAGGTCACTACTAGACCTACTTTACTGATGAATGTGGTTTATAATTTTGAGAATAAAGCCAAATACATAGTTCTCGTTCAAAACGTCTTGTCTTACTTATTGTTTGAATCCGTAGAATATAGATAAGTAAAACTTCTAGATAAATAAGATAAATTTAAATTTAATTTGATCAAAACAAAAAGAAGGTCTGATTATAAGTTTAATTTTTTTAATATATAATTTGGTTGCATTTGATTTGCTTCAATATCTTTATTTTTATCTTTTTAATACTCAAATTACATTAAATAGAGTTTAAATTGATAAGTTTTGTTTAATTAAAGATAAAAACCTTAATTTGTTATGATTTTCTCTTATTATGGATCTAATATAATTTAAATTTAAATAAATATTAAAATATTAATTTATATTTGTGATATTAGTTAGATTATAATATGTAATGACACTTAGACTTATTTGGCAATCAATTGACAACATTAGCTTATAAATTTTAACTAATTATATTAGTTGATTTGACAAGTTAATAATATTAACTATTTGTATAAAAATATTTGATAAAATTAATTATTTACTATTAGTTGTTTATATGTAAAATAATATATAAGAATATAGATATATTTTATAATTTATTTGATTATTATTTTACTTTAATAATATTTCATATTTTAAAATATTATTTATCAATTTTTTTTAAAAAATCATAATAATTTATTATTAATTAGATTTTCTTGAAAAAATAATTATAATTTATTATACATATTAGATCTTCTTTTAAGAAATAAATAATTATAATCTATTATTTATTAGATTTTCTTTTAAAAAATAAATATCTATAATTTATTATAATTTTTTTATTAAAAGTAGATAATTTTAGATAAAAAAAAGTAAGTTTATTATTATTATTATTATTATTATTATTATTATTATTATTATTATTATTATTATTATTATTATTATTATTATTATTATT
>JANHAO010028450.1:0-10606 GCA_026873985.1 Saraca asoca
GGCCGAGTGAAGCGTCGCAGAGTGAGAGCCGCCGGGACGTCGGCTAAACCAGGGACGGTGCAATGTTAGAGTCCCACATCGCCTAAAAAAAGGTGGTGATGGTGGTTTATAAGCCTAGGGGCTCTCCCCCCTAATAGCCTGGCTTTTGGGGTGTGGTTCTCCCCTAGGCTTGTAGACCCTGGCGTTGGTATCAGACATGTCTCTCCACGTTAATAGTGGCATTTATTGGTAGAAACATTTTTGCCAAATACATTGGTTTGTTGCATAAAGCTATTAGGATTCAGGAACTATAGCCTTATTTAGATCACTCCTAGATGATTGTTTTTATTGAAACTCCAAGGTGAAAAATTAGCTTGAGTGCTTGACTTCGAGCTGAGCTTTGTCTCAAGATAATTCATTGTGCTTATTAGTGGCTGTTAAAGTTTCTTTTTACAACTGCAAGTATGAAGGTTCTGGAGGGAGTAGAGAGGGGAAGGCTCTTTGGTATTGTGCTGTTTTTTTTCCTGTAATTGGGTGTATTTGGATCGAAAGAAATGCTAGTCCACGGGGACAAATATCTCCTTTTCCATCTCTTATGGAACAAGGTGGTGTGTTTGTCTTCTATGTGGTGCAAAGGGAATTGGTTTTTTTAGGGTGTGGTGGATGTGCAGCGAGATTGGAGATGCATGCTTTAGTTAATGTGTTCTCATTCAGTCTATGGTTTTGTCACCACGTTTGTTTTCTTCTTTCTGTTTTGCTGATCTTTCTTCTCTCATTAGGGATTAGGAGGATGCCTAATCCTCTTGTTCTTTAGTCCTTTACACTGTTAATAAAACTCTTCTTTTATAAAAATTGTTTCTCTTTTAAGAGAATTTAATTGAAAATTCTCATCGTGAGTGCCTTAGATGTTTGATAAATTCACTGATAACTGTGGAGAAGGTGTGTAGTAATCAGGTTATTATACATGAATTCCCCATGATAGTGTTTGTGCTTTATTAGTGGAGTAGAAATTGTGTAGCCATTTTGTCCTCATTGGTCACTGAACCAACACTGAACTTGGTTTGCAAATGTCACTGTTACTTGATACCTATTTGCATGTCCTTCACGATTATCTAGGTCATAAATATTAAAGAAGTTGCTTGCTAAAATTTAAATGAGAGGCATTTCATAATTAAGTTCTTTAATTCCACCCTCCTTTTTGGAGGAGGCTGTATATCATTTTCATTAATTTCATTCCTATAAGTTGCTTTCTTCTTCTCTATGAAACTGCTCTTTCTATATGGAAATTTACGTGGAAATTGAATCAGACAATTAATTGCAATATTCATTCTGCAGATGAGCTTGGAACAGGAGGAGGATGCTAAGGCTTTTCTTATTCTTAATGAGATCATTCTCACGTTAAAGGATGTAAGATTTAAGTACATTCTGTAAACTTCTTGCCTAGTTCATTGGTTTAAAAAGTCCGTTAATTTGTAATATGTGAAATTGAAGTGAGGGTGTTAGCTTTTTAATAATTCACTTATATTGTAATTTGTAGGGCAATGATGAAGCTAGGAAAGAAGCTTATGATGTACTTCTTGGTATAAGTTCTAGCTTAAGAGACTCATCATTTGATGGCTCAACTGCACCAAATCACAAACTAATTAGCATGGTAAGTGCATACTTGATATTTATTTGATAGTTTGACTATAAACTTTTTGTTAGATGGTTGTTTTAATATGGTCTTTTTTATTATATAACTTGACTAAGTAGCTATGAGTGGAGAAATGATCTGTAAGGATCCTGCTGGATGTATGGTTATTGGATTTCACTTAATCATGTGTGACTTGAATTTCAAAAATTGTCACATATAGTGAGGCCTTTTCTGGTTTAAGGAGGCTAAGTTTTGCTGGTGATGTACAGTGTAATGTTGTTCTTTGGCGCATTTGGTGGGAGAGTAATGCCACAGTTGTCAAGATACTTATTTACCCCAATTTTGGTATTAAATAAGATTTGTGTTTATGGCCTCTCTTTGGTGTACAGTACATTTTCTTTAGGGACTTTGCAAGTGTACAGAGGAACTGGGGAGCACTATTGTGCTGAAAATTTTGTTCTATTTTTATTTTTCTTGTGTTTTTGGCCATTTGAAAAAAAAAAAAGAGTTCACTTTGTAGAGAAAGAAATATTATTAAAGGAAGGAGAGAAACAAAAAAAGAGGATAAGAAACCCTCAAATAGAAGGAGGAAAACTTAAAAAATACCATAGAACATGAAGAATACCATCCTATCAATGATCTAAGACAGATTTCAAACTCCTTCGCAATCCTGTCAAATTCACTTTGTTATTTCTAAGTAGAATATCTTATTCTCTGAGTTTCTTGTGTCCTTTCTCTTCTCTTTCTAAAATATATCTATTAGAAAATTTGTTATGTTCAAGAGAAATTGTCCATTTTTTTCTTTTTACGAAGCTGATTGTTACAGACACCATGTAGGTAAGTGTGCATTATGGTGCTGGTGCTGGATATGCCACCCTAAGATGTGGCTACTGTAAATGCACAATTGTTTATGAGGGAAAGCTTAGTATGATATTATATTGTGTATTACTAGAAGCTAAATCATGCTCTGATTCTCATTTTTCTCATGAATCTTTAATGGTGATTGCAACTGATAGGAGTATTTTGATTACACAACTGTTTTTAACTTGCTTTTCTTTCTTCTGCTTTATTATTTAGCTACTAATATTCTACAACATCCAGATTATGGGATACCTTTCTGGTTCATCTCCCCATATAAAAAGTGGAGCAGTGTCTGCACTGTCTGTATTGGTATATCAGGATACAAATATCTGCCTTTCAGTGTCTGATCTTGTCCCATCTCTTCTGTCATTGCTGGAAACAAAAGCTGTGGAAGTTGTAAAAGTGAGTTTGCTCTTATTATAGAATTTCAAATCCAGAATTCCGTTTGAGCATCTCTTTATAATTACCATGAATTCACTTGCATCTATGACAGGCTGTCTTGGGCTTTGTAAAAGTGATGGTGTCTTCTTTGCAAGCAAAAGACCTGCAGGACTTTCTCTTGGATGTTGTCGCAAAAGTCATTCCCTGGTCAACTGTCTCTAGGCATCATTTTAGATCAAAGGCATGTGCAAATTCTGGTGTTAAGCATCTATTTAATGCATGGATGTGTGCTTAAGTATGAGATCATCTGATTGTGCATGCAAGCATCTGTTATTTGAAATTTTGTCTTAGTTATGTATTCTTTATTTTCTACAGGTTACTGTCATAATTGAAATTTTAATGCGGAAGTGTGGTACTGCTGCTGTCAAGCATGTTACCCCAGAGAAATACAAGGTTTTTCTCAAGACTGTTTTAGAGGTACTCTCTGATGTACTACAGGGGCTATGAGGATTTGATACCTTAAGCTTTGTCTGTCCCCATCTGGCTATCCATATGGTGACATCATTTTATCTAAGCATGAAAATTTGTGACACATGGACTTCGAAGTTTGAAGGCATCATGCGGAGAATTACCAAGGACTTGGGCTTAATTCTTTAAAGGAAAAAGGCTATTGATTTGATTCTGGTTTTTTTACTATTTTCTAGTTAATATTTGCTGTTTAAGGTGTGATTGCTTTTTTTCTAGCATTATATTTGTTAACCAAAGCTTAGCACACATTCACTCCTTGAAAATAAACTAGTTTTTAGTTCAAACTGAGATTTTCAAGGTAGATTGATATGAAAGCTATAAACATGATTAAGGTTCTTGTTCTCTTGGTATGGAAAAAATTGTAAAAATGTCTATAGTGGTCTGCATGGCATTGTGTTACTTTTATGATCATTTTGAATATTTGTGGATGGCATGATGCTGAATGATTTTATATTTCTAATGTGTTGATTGTCCTGCAGAACCGCCATGGTAAAACATCTACTGCAGAAGCTGTCACTACTCATACAGAAAATATGCTTGAAGAACCATCTGCCCAGAGGTATGGTTTTAGAAACTCTGACCACATATAAGCCAATTCATTGTTTCTTTGATCACTATGACACAAATTCTGAACTCAAATCCTCTCTCCTCTTTTGTTTCATTTCTCCTTCTCTGCAGGCAAGAGCGTAAAAAGCTGGAGAATTTAAATTCTCAGGGGAGAGACCCAATTAAACATAGGAAGAGAAAGATGCCTAGCTCAGACGAGCCTCTCAAGTCTACTAGCAGTGATGAATTAAGATCACCCAAGAGAACTAAACATTCATATTACAAAAATTCAATTATGGAGTCAGATGGAGGTAAAATGAGTAAGACGAGTAAGAACAAAGGTCTTGGAAATGGTGGGAAGAGAAATGGAAAACCAATGAACATCAATTATAAGGATAAAGCACCTTTCCATAGACATGGGGGAGCTTCCAAATCACCCAAGAAGATGAGGAATAAATTCACAAGATGATGAATAAGCTGCAATTTGCTTACAGTGTAACATTTCTCATGATATGCATGGCTGGTCGCTCTTAACTTTGGATTGGAGGCATTGATGGATATGGGGATGGAGTCATAATTATCCCCTATTGTTATTCCATCACTGTAATTGCATTGTCAAGCTTGGATATAACAGATAAAAGGATTATAAGCAGGATTCTGGAGTCTTTCCTGCTGAGCCAGCACAAGGAGGGAGGGATAAGTTGACAGTTTTTGTTGAGCTTGACACTTGAATCTGCTGGCTTATGAATGCTCGTTGCTATTCTATTACAGTTTGTTTGGATTGTAAGGGGGTTTGGAATGAAAAAAGTTACTACAGCCATGAGGGGATAGAACATAATGCTGATAAATATGGTTATTCATTTGTTTGGATTATTTACTTTGATGAAAAGGAGAATTAACTGTGTATATCTGAAACAATGAGATCAAAAGGAAGGGAAACAGTTTTCATATACTATGGTATTGGAGGGGGTTTTGTTTTGAAAAGGTTGTTTTAGATGATTATTGCATTGTTTAGCTGTATGGATCTGTATGGTCTGCTTATAATTTTTTATCTTATAGGATAGGTATTATTATGCTGGATATTTTGTAATTTGCAAAATGGAAAGTTAGAGAACAATTTTTTCTGGAAGTTTCACACAGAGGTAGCAGATATCCTGAGTGTTTACATAGAATTTCTATATAAGTATAAATTATTTAGAAAGAAACAATATATATATATATATATATATATATAACACCCTGAACAATTATAATTTTCTGCCTCTTTTTTTTTTTTGGCTTCCTCAATTTTCTTAAACATATTCAAGTTGGTTTTCCAAGGTTTTGTTTTCACAAGGATTTTGCAATCTTACAAAAATTATATGTAAATGTTGTATAAAGGATATGTATTTCTTTTCACAAAAAATATAACCTTGTACAGATGTATAGAATAACAAGTACAAGAAGTTTATCACTATCACGAGTGGAATTGCATTATAGCATAAGGGGCATGAGTTTAGAATATTTTCTCACGTATTAATATATGTAATATGCAATTAGCCTTTATAAACTTTCACACTGGTTATTTCTTTTAGATTGATAGGATATTAAGATTATTAGTATTGTATGTTATATCTCTTATTTCTTCTTTCAACATGATATAAAATTCTCTACGTCTGTGCTAATGATATTCTTGATCGTTAATTCATCAATGGCGATTAATTTATAAAATGCTTGTTGAGTGCAGGAGGACCTTAATCTAGATGGTGAGGTCGATTTAACTATACAATTATAGTCTCAATATAGACCAGATGCAACATTGATTTACTTGCTATTTGGGAAGTTTTTAAGAACAAAAATTCTTAATAGGAGTGTAGCGCAAAGCATGATGAGATCAAAGTTTATCTATCGCAAGAGCAGAAATACTCCTATAACGTTCCGATCTCTAGATATGATAAAGCTAAGGTTTTTATAGACTTTCACCTTATTGACTTGTGCAATCTGTTGTATAAAGTCATATCCAAGATATTAACAAATAGAATGAACGAGTCACTAAAATGAATTATTGCCCCATCACAGACTGCATTTGTTCTCGATAGATGGATACATTAAAATGCCCTGTTAACTCAAGAATTGATAGGAACAATTAAGAAGAAAGAAAAGGAAGAGGTGGTTTGATGGGAGTATATGATAGGATTGAGTGGAAATTCATACTAACAATTGTTTCAAAAGTTTAGCTATTCAGACCAGTTCATACACTGGATTTCATAATGTATGATTACAATATCATTTTCTGTTCTCCTAAAGGGTAGCCCACTTGGTAGATTCTCACAAACCTGAGGTATTTGCCAGGGAGATCCTATTTTTCCATATCTCTTCATATTGTGCTCACTAGATTTCTTATTAGAGTTGAGCAACAAGGGTTGATTCAAGGTGTGAAAAGCAACCCTACTATTTCATACCTCATATTTACGAATGACATAATCATATTCTTAAGAGCAAATAAATCAAAAGCAGAAAACTTAAAAGCTTGTTTATCCACATATGAAAGGTGGTCAGATTAGTTGGTGAATTACAATAAGTTAAGTATTTTTTATTCCTTTAACACATACAGAGTAGTAAGGAGCGATATTTTTGATGTCTTACAACTTAATGGTATCAGTCAAGATGTAAAATATCTAAAGATACCGATGCTTTTAACTAAAAGTAAAACCAAAGAATTTAAATTTATTATTTTTTCAAGTTCACATTAAGTTGTAAGGGTGGAAACGTAAAACTTTGTCATGGGGGGGGGGTCCTATAACACTAATTTCATGAGTTTTACAAACCATACCCACATATTCTATGTCTATTTTAAAAGTTTCACATCAAAGATTTGATGTTCTAGCTAGAAAATTCTAGTGGAATGCAGGGGAAGATAAACATTACTATTACACAGCAATTATTTAGTTGGAATCAACCGTGTCAATAAAAAATGGATGGTGGCTTAGGATTTAAAAGGTTTTCATACATCAATAAGACTTTTTTTGACAAAATTGGCATGACAATTATAGATTGAGCAGACTAGTTATGGGTGAGGGTGTTTAAGGCAAAGTATTTGAAAGAAATAAACTTGTTAATAGCCATCTCCTTCAAATTAGGGGCATAGGCTTGGAAGGGCATAGTGGAGACAGTTGAAACCTTGAAAAATGGTGCCTGCTACATCATTAGATCAGGAATTGCTTTAATAATTGAAATTCCCTAGCTTCCAACTATAAGAAACTATTGGCCTTAACCTCTTATTCAGATCCCTATAAACTTGACCATCAACTCTCTTTGGAAACTAAATACAAGAACCTGGAATGAAGCAATGGTTTGTAGCATATCTATGCAGAAAGATGCTAATAGGGTCATTAAATTAAGGATCCCTCAACATGGTGAGGATGAACTAGTCTGGTTATTAAAATCATCTGGTTAATTTTCTATCAAATCAATTTATCATGCCAATAATATGTACTACTACACTAGGGATGAAGCAAAGACATGACAGAAACTATGGAGCTCAAAGGTGCATTATAGGCTCAAGGTGATCTTATGGAGGTTTTCCTGAGGTGTGATTCCAACAAGAGCAAGGATTCAGCATTTTACGCAATTGACAGACACCAGATGTTCCTTATGCAATGTTGTCGTAGAAATTGATTTTCACATTATGGCAAACTGTGATGTAACTAGGCTTTTGTTGTTTAGATTACTTGGCTTACATTTACATATCTCAACTTTTACTGATTTTATAGATTTTCTTGCTGTTGTTGTGCATGTAAGCAACAATCATGGCAAGAAATGGAAACTAAGGTCACCATAGTTGCAACCATAATCTTGAAAAGGACATGAAAAGTAAGAAATGACCTCATCTTCAACAACTCAGTGGTGGATCTGAACAGAATAGGCATGCTTGCAGAGAATGATCTTAGGATGGAACTATCAAGAAATGTTAATTTTGCACCACAACTTGCAGCCATCCCATCTTACTAGCTAGTATCCCCCACCAAAAGACTACATTAAATTTAATATTGATGTAGGCTAGAAAGACAATAAAGCAATTATTGCTATTCTTGTTGGGAATGAGCTTGGAGCAATTTAAAGTATATGGTTTGAAAAATGGAAATGCAATTCTATTTTGGAAGCTAAAGCTACACCAATCCTCAAGGTTTGTAAGGTTACTCGAATTATGCAAGCCGAGAAAATCCTTATTGAAAGTGACTGTAAGATTATAATAAATGCTATTTTAGGTTATTCTCTAAGTGCTTGATCGGTTACTACTATTGTTGAGCATGTTAAAGTATTTTTAGAAGATTATCCATATGTATTAATTTATTGGATTAGTCATTTGTGTAATATAACGATTCATGAGTGTGTGTTGGGTATTCAGTGTAATTAGGAGTAAGTTAGGATCTATATTTCAAATCACTCCATCAGTTAGGGTTGTATTTACTCATCAACAAGTTGTTTAATTAAACTATTCCTTTTAATAGCAAGAGCAAAATAATAAATTTTAACTCATAAATTTTTAATTTTTCTTGTAAAAGAAAAGATAAAGAAACTTACTATTATTACAAGAAATTATAATTTTTATAAAATTTACAAAATACGTATACATATTTTTTTTTCAAGAGTATTACAGTGCAAAGTTGTTTACTTGTTTTTGTACTGTGTAATTTCCTTTCTCCTTTCCGGAAGATATTCGCTTTTGACCAAAAAAATTGGAACATGGCATCACAACAAAAGAGACAATGCCATTCTGAGTAGTGTTTTTCCTTAGAACAATTACCGTTGGCTTCAACCTTTTAGAAAACTTTTGCATGCAATCATGCAACGATTTGAATACTAAGACCTCGTAACTGGATTTATCAAAAGTATCCAAACAAATCGGAATAATACTCGGATTCTGAGCAAACGGTCTCCGCCTAGATCCATTTTCCCAACAACTTTGTTTTAAAGTCTGACCTAATCAATAGTTTGGTCTACTTGACAATCCGGAAGCATCAAGGTTAACCTTTTTTTTTTTTTTTTTTTAACTTGAATGAATGTTCTCGATAAATTTGTAGCTTTAAGAATTATTTGTATGGGAATTTAATGTCATTCATTTCATTTTTAGGGATAAAAATATTTACAATTATTTATTTTCATATGATTATATCTTTATTTTTTTAAAATAAAAGGGAAAACTAGGCCTACAAACATTGTTATTATTTTTAAACATTATCATAAAGTACTTATTTACTGTAAAATTTTTAATTTAGTTATAATTACTGCTTAAAAAACAAATTTGTCATCCCACCAAAATATCACTAATTAAAAAAAATATTTATTTGTTTAGTGTCCACAAATTGTTATTTTCTTGTATTAGTTTATAATGTCATGAATAAAGTAATAATTTGAGAGTAAGTGGTCAATTACTTTACTTGTTATCTATGTTGCACGACACTGACACATGGACACGGAAAAATACGGACACGGATATGAGGATAAGACATTTTCAAAAAATATAAGACACCAACATATGTGGGATATGTATAAATAATAAAAATATTAGGATATATTTGTAAATATTAAAAAATATTATACTTATTTATAAATATATATATATTGTAATTATTATTTTTTCATATGAAAATAAATATTCATAATATTAAATAACATGACATAACAAATAAATATATATATATTGTAATTATTATTTTTTCATATGAAAATAAATATTCATAATATTAAATAACATGACATAACAAATAATAAACTGAAAATCGAGCTTGACACGCGTGTTAAAATAGAGAATATGTGTCCGAACTTTTTAAAATTAAGGACACAGCCTCGAAATCGAGTTTGACACGCTTATCAAAATAAAGAATGAGTGTCTGAACTTTTTGAAATAACGGACACAGCTTCGACACGTTTTGTGTCTATGTCGATGAGTATCGGTGTCGGAAACGTTTTTGACACGTAGATACGACTGCTATATGAAGTGTTGGTGCATCGTAGGTTGTTATCAAGCAATCCTAATTAGACATTAGTGAAGCCTATATTTCTCAATATATAATCAAACCCACTCTTAATTCTTTACTAGAATCTAATGGTCAAGGGCGTACTTATAAAGGACATGACTTTTTTTTATTTTAAGTAAAATATAAATGGCCCTCTCAATATAAGATCAAGTATTTCATAAACCCCTAAAATTTTAAATTCTATGGATAACTCTCCTAAAATATTTAAAAGGTAGAAAATGTTAAAATCTTCATTAAAAAAATAGGAAAAAAAAGAGAACTGCATATAATTCTTTGTAATTGCTTTTTTAACAAAGCAGAAAAAAATAAAAAAGAAAACATATACCTTATCTCTTCAAATGCAGTTAAATCAAACTTCAACAATAATTTATTTAAATTGTTTATCTTCAATTATACTTTAAATATGTTAAAAACTCAATCTCCATTGATATTAATGTAATTAAAAAAATACGGTCACAAATTAGTTAAAATTTACGTTAAAATCAAATTAAAAAGAAACATGAACGATTCACATACTTTTTTCTATTTTTTCAATAGAATCTGTTTGGAAATGTTTTCAGGCGTTTTTGTTTTATTATTTTTAAAAACTATTTTTTTAGAACTAAAAAATAAAAAACTTGTTTGGATGTAAATTTTGAAAACAAATATTTTCTTTATT
>JANHAO010028451.1:0-10603 GCA_026873985.1 Saraca asoca
TCTACTTTCACCTTAGATTTTATCTGGGGAATTGTGGGACCTCAAACTAGTGGATCCTTAGGAGGTTTGCTCAGCCAAAAGGGAGAAAAATTTTGAAAATTTCGGACCCTTTGCTGCCCCCATGGCCAAGCAAACCCAACACTTTACAAATGAAATCTCCTCGAGCTTTTGTGCTTTTGCCCATTTAGTGAAGTAATCCACAGCCGCTACTGCATGTTTGCAATTTTCATGAACTGTGAGTAGCGATCCTATAAGGTCCATTCCCTAGATCGTAAAGGGCCACAGACTAACCATTTGCCACAGGTAGCATGGCGGGGCTCGCAGGATCATTACAAATCTTTGACATTTTTCACACCTCCTGATGAGTTCAACCGTGTCTTGTTTCATCATAGGCCAATAGAATCCTTGCCGAAGAGCCTTTTGAGTTAAAGACATCCCTCTAGCATGGTTTCCACAATGGCTAGCATGAATTTCTTCTAGGATGGTATCACAATCTAGGCCATCGATATATCTTAAAAGTGGGGCCAAAAACCCTTTCTTGTACAACACGTCCTCGTAGATGCAATATCTGGCCGTTTGAATTCTCAACCTTCAGGCCTCGAGCTTATCTTTTGGTAGCTTCCCATCTTGCAAATAGTCTATGATCAGATTCATCTAGAAGCTTGGCATCTTGGTAATCATCATGATAACATCCTTTTGGTCGATGCTCAGGGATGAAAGGAACTCTATCGGGATCACCCTTAGGAAGTCAACATTCTTGGTAATGGCAAGGCGAGCCAAAACATTGACATGTGCATTCTGCGCTCGTGGTATTTAGTTGACCTCGTAATGCTGAAATGATCTTAACAACTCCTAGACTTTTTGCAAGTAAATAGCCATCTTTGAACCTCGAGTTTGGTACTCTCCTTACACTTGGTAGACCACGAGCTATGAATCACTACAAATCTTTATTCTTTCAGCTCATACCTTTTTGGCTAGTCTTAGTCTGGCTAACAAAGCTTCATCTCGACTTCATTATTTGTGGCTTGAAAATTGCACCTTAGAGCGTAAAGGATTTTATGCCCTTTTAGACTGATGAGCAGTACCCCTGCCCCGGCTTTTTATTTGTTGGATGACTTATCGACGTATAGTTCCTAGCTTGAAATTCTGGTGTCTCTACTTCCTCTTGCATGGGGCTAGTGAATTTTGCTATAAAGTCTACTAGAGCTTTCCCTTTTATCACCGATCTAGGCTTGAATTTAATTTCAAACTGAGCTAGCTCGATTGTCCATTTGAGAAGACGTTCTAAGACATCCATCTTTTATAAGACTTGCTTGAGTGGGAATTGTGTCAGCACCTCTATACTGTGTGCTTGGAAATAAAGTCGTAACTTTCTTGAGGCAACTACTAGGCAGTAAGTAAGTTTCTTCATCGGTGAATACCTTATCGCTATGTCCAGTAATCTCTTGCTCACGTAGTAAATGGGAAGCTGAGCCCCACCATCTTCTTGCATTAGAGCTGCGCTGAGGGTGTACTACGACACTCCCAGATAAATGATCAGCTTCTCACTTTCTTTTGGCTTAAACAAAAGGGGAGCTTGCTTAAGATACTATTTGAGCTGCTGGAAGGCAATTTCACATTGCTCCGTCCACTCGGACCTTTTTGCCTTCTTCAGGACATCGAAGAAAGGGACACATTTATTAGTTGCTTTGGAGATAGATCTACTTAGCACTGTAACTTGGCCATTTAGACTTTGTATATCTTCAGGCCCTATAGGGGATCTCATGTCGAGAAGAGCTTTGATCTTTTTAGGATTAGCCTCAATCCCTCTATTGTTTACCATAAAGCTGATAAACTTTCCAGAAATGACCCCAAACGCATATTTGTGTAGGTTTAGCTTCATTCAATATTTTCTTCGGATTTGAAACATCTCCCCCAGGTCATAGACATGGTTGACAACTTGTTTAGATTTTACCAGCATATCGTCCACGTACACCTCTATCGTCTTCCCGATTTGGTCTTTAAACCTCATGTTTACTAATCACTGATAGGTTGCTCCCGCATTCTTTAGCCCAAAGGGCATCACTTTATAACAGTACAACCTGTGATCAGTAATGAATGAGGTGTGTTTTTCATCCTGAGGGGCTATAGGAATCTGGTTATAGCTTGAATAAGCATCCATGAACCTAAGGAGTTCGTGTCCCACTGTTCCATCCACTAGTTGGTTAATCCTTGATAGGGGGAAGCTGTTCTTAGGGCATGCCTTATTGAGGTCAGTGAAGTTAATGCACATCCTCCATTTCCCATTTTTCTTCTTCATAAGAACGGGATTGGTTACCCAAGTGGAATAGTGAGCTTCTCGGATGAACTTATTTGCTAACAGCTTGTCCCCTTCCTCCTTCAATGCCTCATACCATTCAACAATTATTGGCCTTTGCTCCTAGATATCGGCTTATGGCTAGGGTCAATATTTAACCTATGTGACATGACCTTTAGGTCAATCCCAGCCATGTCTTTGTGGTTCTAGGCGAAGACATCAAGATTTGCTTTGAGGAACTTTGTGAGCTCTGTTTTCTTGCCTGGAGATAGATTCTTGCCCAGTTTAAGGCATCTTCCAGCATTTGCTTCACTTACTTGAAAATCTTCAAGCTTTTCTATTAGACTCGTCGTTCTTTCAATATCTACCTTGCGAGGGTCCAAGTCATAACTTACGCCAGTCAAGCTTATGGGTTATGGATCTCCTCTAGCGACCACATCAACTTTCCTTCTTCTTCCCCCCATTTTGATTGCATCCTTATAGCATCGTTGGGCCACTTCTTGCTTTTCTCGCATGCATCCAACTCCATTCAGGATTAGGAACTTGAAAGTAAGCACCTTGGGCGATATGACCATATCCAGGTCATTCATCACTGGTCACCTTAACACCACATTGTATGCTGATGGAGAGTCTATACTTAAAAAGTCAGCCAGGGCAATGGCTTGGCAACTTGAATCTTTGAGGGTTATAAGGAATCTAATTTGTCCTGTTGGGACCGCTGTGTCTTCTATGTAGCCAAAGAGGGATTCTGGAGAAGGCTTGAGCTAACTGGGGCTTATGCCCATCTGGTTGAAACATTATCAGTACATTATGTTAACCAAATTGCCTGTATCAACCATGATTCTCTGTACTTCAGCGTTGCTGATTTTGGCTCGTATAACCACAACATCATTATGTGAAGAATGCACTCCTCGAGCGTCTCCACTGGTAAAAGTGATGCAGTCAATGCTCGTCTTGGCTTTCTTTATCAATCCCCCAGCTTCATCATGCCTTGTAAGTAGGATATGTCTTGCCTCCCGTACATACCATTTGTGGGACCTTTTTGAAGCTTTTATGATATACGGTCCACCATGAATGGTGAATATTATCCTTACTAAGGGCATTGCTTCATTTTCAGGAGTTTGTTAGCACTGATGCTGAGTTAGCAATTGAAACCATGGGGGTTGCTATCTCGAGATCAGACCACTTAGTCCTTCAAGTGACCTTTTCTGATGAAGTCTTCAATGGCATCTTTAAGTGCCTAGTAATCTGAAGTATTGTGCTTCACCTCATTATGATAGGCATAAAACTTATTCTTGTCTTTTTGATGGAGAGGAGATTTTATAGGCCTAGGTCTTCTAAAGTCCTCGTTGTCTCTCTTTGTGGCAAGGATTCGATTCAGGGTGTCTGATAGGATGCTGTAGCTATCATAGCGACTTTGGTGCCAAGGTCACTCACCAGGCCCCTAACTTTCTTTGCAACCTGACCATCTGATCCATCTTCCTGGCCGCTTCCATTATTCCTGCTATTTCCCCTCTTTTTGCTTCGGCTAGAGCTACTTGATTCCTTTTTCTGCTTGGGCTTCTTCAAGCCAAAGGTCTCTTCCCACCTAATCTCTTTTACTGCCCGTTTATAAAACTTTCCTAGGTTTCTCACTAGGGACTTGTATATACTTTTATAAAGTTTACCGTCCTTACGGAGCTTAGTTGAAATAGCTGTGAGAATGCTCTCATTTGTGGGATTTTCAACATTACTAATCTCACGTCTAAATTAGGTAATATAATCTTTTAGTGACTTATCCTTTCGTTGAAAGACCTTTGCGAGGTGATAGAACGGTGCGAGTTGCCTCTTTAATGCCTTGTATTGGCTGAGGAATTTCACTTGGCATTTTTCCCAACTGTGAATGCTTTGAGTAGGGAGGCTCCTAAGCCACGTATGGGTTATCTCTTCAAGTGTAGCAAGGAAGACACATCATTTTACATACGGATTGGTGGTCTAGAGGTCTATTTGGACATTGAATGTATCCAAATAGTTGTACGGTTCACTATCCTCGTTATATAGTGGGATGTTTGGGATTTTAAATCTTTGAGGAAGAGGTTCGGTCTCAATTTCCTGGGTGAAAGGTGACCTCTCTTCATAACAATCTTGGTTATTTTGAGTCCTGGGTCACTTCTCTAACTACTGGACCCTCTTTAATAGCTCTTCAATCTTTGGGTCTAAAGTCTCAGATCGATGACTGGTGTTTTGATGACTCTTATTTGCCCCTTGATCATGAGAGTGGTGATCAGAGGTTTTGTGCCTCTTACTGTCTTCATAGCTCAGAGAGCGGTGTTCTGACCTATGCCCATGGTTAGTCCCATTCGAGCTTCTTTCTTGGCACGAGCTATAGTGTCACTGGTCATCCTTTCACTCTTCCTTACTGATTTGACGAACCTCTGATCTTAGTCATGAGTTAGATGAATGGAGAGAACCAGCTTATCGATGCTTCTTTTTTACAACCTTCTCTTATTGGGCCCCAGGCTGTTGGAGCCCTCCTCCAGGCATAGCAACTTCCACCTGCCTTTGCATGCCCTAGGCTTGCGCTTGAGCCAATGTCCTTACTACATTGACCAATTCTTTTACAGTGTTTTCAAGCATTTCCTAAAGCTAGAACCACGCTTGAACTCCATTCGCGTTAAAGACAACAGGTTGATGAGAAGTAAAGGGTGTCATGCCAACAGCAGCATCTATCGTTGGGGTGGTAGAGGTTCCTACCACAGGAAAGACTGAGCTTCCAATTGATAGTGTTTCTCCTCATTGCTATATGTGATCGTCTGGTTGGCCAGTGACTGCACCAGAGCTTCTGGTGGTCCTTCCTCTTGCCATTGTAGTTAGACAGCAAATTAAAGAAGAGAATGCAGTTAGGGCCCCACAGTGGGCACTAAAATGTTGACAATAAAATTTAGTTCTAAGGATCCAAATCTTAGTCAATGGGAATAGTTCTTGAAATTTGAATCAGAAAAATGAGAATGAAGAAAAGGAAGGACAATAGACATTGGGTTTTTATCGTGGTTCGGCTAAAGTCAGTTTAGGCCCCTACTTCCATGGTGATTTATATTTTCTGTTGAACAATGGTTACTTTGTGTGGTTTGAAAGAGTTATAATAACAACACTGTCAGCACACTCTCATTTTGCAAGAGCTCTTTTATTATTCCGGCTGAGTATCTGTATGCAATTTCTTACTTACTTGTTACAATAGTCTCCCCCTATTTATAGAAGTAGGGAAGGTTATAAGTGTAATTTGATAGATAGCACAATAATTATTTTTGACACTTCAGGCATTAAATGTTTGGCGCCAGGTAATAAATGCTGGGCAAATCATTGTCAAACTGTCGGGGGGCTGATATGTTGGTTTTGGAGGCTAACCTGTTGGTTGGGGGTACATGTCTTCAGCTGCTAATTGGATTTTTGTATATATTCTTAGCTCGCTATCTTAGCGACCTGAGGCCATGCTGATCAACCTTGTGAAGTTTGTCTAGTGGGTCTCCTAAAGGATGACTGAAATGCAACGTTTCTGTCAACGAGTTGGAGCCCTCCTTAATGGGTCAGGTCCTTACTTGGTCCTTATCCTATATCCTACATTTGCGGTTGTGAGTTGGGACTCCCCGTTGAGCGATCTCAATTGTTGGGCGATCTAGACCCTCCCTGGCTGGGCTTTGCCTCTTATCGGGCCTTTGGTGACTCCATTTTGCATTATTTGGAGACTGGAATGGCGCACTTTTGTCAGCGAACTGGAGTCTTCCTTAACGGGTCAGGTCCTCGCTTGGTCCTTGTCCTGCATCCTACGTTCGCGGCAATGAGTTGGGACTCCCCACCAAGTGGCCTCGATCATTGGGCAATCTGGACCCTCCTTGACTGGGCTTTGCCTCTTATCGTGTCTTTGGCAAGTCTATTTTGCATTATCCGGAGAATACCCATAACAATAAGGAATACAAAAGAAAAGAAAAGTAAGATTATATCCATACAAATCTTATAGTTTGATTAAAATAAAAGTGGCAAAAATACAGATAATCTCTTTAAAGTAAAACTTAATGTCACATAACACTTTAAAGTTTCAAATTTTGTAAATAACCCCTAAAGTTTACAAAAAAATAGAAAATATTAAAATCACAGTTAAAAAAAAATAGAAAAATGCATGTAAGCCATCTATGATCATTTCTAACTATTTTTTACATTCATTTCAATCAATATGTGGGTATATTTTCTTATGAACTAATTACTATAAATGAGGATTAAGTTTTTAATGTATTTAGGACATGATTAAAGGCAATAACTTCAAATAAATTATTGCTGAAATTCAGTTCAATTGCATTTAGGGAGGTGATGTGTGTTTTTTTATTATTTTTTTACTATTTTAAGTTTACTACACTAAAAAATAGTTAAAAAGAGTTATATGTTGGTCGTCAACCTTTTCTTGTTTCTTCAAACTTGGATTTTAATTTTTTAAAAACTTCATAGAATTATTTGTATGATTTAAAACTTCCGAAGGTTATATGAGATTAAGCCTTAATTTAGAGGGTTGTGTGTGGAATTATTTGTCTGATTTATAATTTTAGGAGATTATGTAAAACTAAAACTTAATTTACAAGGTTGTTTGCATGTGTTTTGCCCAAATAAAAAATAATTTTTATTTAATTAAGATTATTATCTGTAATTAATTATTATAAAATAAAATATAACTAAAAATTCTAAAAAATATATTATAATTGATCCATAATTAATTATTAAAAACTGTATCAATCATACAAGCAAGATGGACAAGAAGGACAAACACAGCATATGATTCTGCTTCACAAACATGAGCACTACATGCATAGCTGCATTTAACTTTTCTTTTATTTCCATGTTAATCTCATACAAGCAAAGCTTCATGCATTTGAAACTACTCATTGGTAGGTTTGCAGCAAATATTATGTCCATTATTTAGTTCACATGCCTTCATCTCCGATCATCAAGTTTTGGACAAAAATGGTGCTGATAGCCATCTCAACAATCTTTATCTTTGGAATATGCTTGGGTATGCCTAGAAAAAAAATTGTATTATATATATTTTTATATTAAATTTTATAAGATTTTTATTAAAAGTTATAACTTTTTTATAGAAGCACAAAAATTTTTAATTTTTGTTATTGTAACTTTGAATGATAATATTATAATTTTTTTATACGCATTTATAAGATTTTATATAAAAATTATAAATTTTGTAACTTTTGCATTTCACTTTTGTAACCTAAAAGTACCATATATTTTAGGGTAAGACTTCTTAATCTATGAAAATGAAGTTTAAGTACGCTATCCTCACGCAGTACAAACAAAAAGTGCCACCTATTAGCGGAGAGAGAGAGAGAGAGAGAGGGAGAGGGATAAAGACAGGAGATTGTTCTTCTTATTCTTATTTGTAGTGATAAGTGACTAATTAGACTTTTGAAATTGTTTTGTTCGCAGATGCTATGATTATGCAAGATAATTAATTATGGTGCTGATTCTAACAAGATTCGTGTTTCACAATTTCATTGATTTCGTGCCATACTAGCACCTCAAAAAAGGTCACTATGCTCTCTCTCTCTCTCTCTCTCTCTCTCTCTCTCTCTCTCTCTCTCTCTCTCTCTCTCTATAAAATGATATCGGAAAATAAGAGTTTGTTTTCAACTGTTTTCAAAATTTTTGTTTTATTATTTTTTAAAAAAAATCTTAAAAACTGTTATTTTTTAAACAAAAGAATAAGAAATTTGTTTGTTTATAAATTTTGAAAACAGTTTTTTAAAAATTAAAAAATAAAAAATTCATTTGAAAAAAATATTTCAAGAAACAGTTTTAAGAACAAAAAAATTAAAAAATAAAAAACTTGTTTGATTGTAATAAAATATTTTTTTATTTTTAATTAGTGATAAATTTTATATATTTAAATAATGTATATAAGATATCTTTGTAAACTACTTAAATAATATATATGAAATATGTTTAAATAATGCATATGATAAGTTTTTTTTTTATAATTGGTGATAAGTTTTATATGTTTCATTTTTTTTTATAATTACTATTATTTGGATATTAGTAGTTACTTTTATAATGATGACCAATCATTATTATAATTTATAAAGTGTAATGTAAATTTAGGATGAATTTAGAAATATTTTAAATATTATTATAAATTATAGTCGCTAAATTAAACTTAAAAGATTTGTATATTTAAATAAGATATATGAAATATCTTTACAAATTATTTAAATAATATATATGAGATATGTTTAAATAACGTGCATGATAAGTTTTTTTTCCCAATTGGTGGCAAGTTTTATATATTTAATTTTTTTATATAATTATCACTATTTAGATATTAATAGTTGCTTTCATTATTATAATTTATAAGGTGTAATACAAATTTAGGATGAATTTAAGAACATCTTAAATATTTTTATGAATTATAACCACTAAAAAAATTAAAGTAGAGGCAAATTAAAAATATTATATATATTAAACTTAAAAGATTTGTTTGGTTATAATATAATAAAAATTATTTTTTTCTATTTTCAATTAGTGACAAGTTTTATATGTTTAAATAATATATATAAGATATTTTTACAAACTATTTAAATAATATATATGAGATATATTTAAATAATGCATATGATAATTTTTTTTTTCAATGAGGACAAGTTTTATATGTTTAATATTTTTTTATAATTACTACTATTTAAATATTAATAGTTGCTTTCAAAATGATGACTAATCATTATTATAATTTATAAGGTGTAATGTAAATTTAGGATGAATTTAAAAATATTTTAAATATTATTATGAAGTATAGCCATTAAAAAAAAATTAAAGTTGAGGCAAATTAAAAATATTATATATATATTAAACCTAAAAGATGTTCCAAAAAATACTATTTAAAATATTTTACATAAATCTTAACTAAGAAGCAATCATATGCTTTGCCTACATCCAATCAGTAATGTGATTATGATATGCTGACATTGTTGCTGCTTCATCAAACAATTCTTTTGAATGGTTATTTTTGCTTGAGGTTCCTTCACCTGATTGATCCATTAAAGCCTCTATATCTAAAGGGCTTATGGTTTCCCATTCATGGAATAATGTATTAAGTCACCTCCATTTATGAATATAATTATGAACTGTACAACATACAGTGACTATAAGACGTTGTCTAATAGATATATGTCGACATCAATCTTAAAATTGGAAAACGTGTTTTTAACACTCTAATAAACTGTAGCATGATAATGAGATGACTTCTGTTCTCATAAATCAAATCTAAGACTATCAAATATAATGTTTAACACAGAGATTGAAATGTACACAACATAGTCAAGACATGTTGTAGATTCAAAAACTATTATCAAGAGGAATAACGTCGATCATTCATATGAATTACTTTATGAACCTACAAGATAAATTAAATAACTTCAAAACAAAAAGCAAAAAAAGATAACACGTGCCAATCTCTCCAATGCAAAGGCAGGCATTTCTTTAAGCTATACATTAATTATGGGACTGAAGCATCTCAATCAGAGGTTTGATAGCACCTCTTTGTACAGTGTGAATATACAAATACGAAGTAAAAGAAATGACGAGAATTAAGGTAAGTAAGAAACATAGAATAATCATTATAAAAGTTATTAGCCATTCTAACCAATATTCTTGGACCAACATTATCCTTTATTAAAAAGAAAGTGCAAAACAGTCAAATACTTGAAGCTGGAATTCTTGATCAATTGCTCCAAACTAAATTCGATTCTAACCCTCTTCATCATCAAGAAAACAAACATAAAAGAGGAGAAAAGATATCTTTTACTGTCTACAAAAATCACCCTCTATCCCTCCCCTTTGGTACAAGTAACAAACAAACTTAGCACAATAGAGCTGATAATACCTTACAGTCTAAATCCGTCACTGAAAACTGTCCTAGTAGCAAGGCAGCTTCCCTTTGGCTCTCAAAGCAGCACGAGCTATTACATAAAATGATAATAGAGAAAGTCATCAAAGAGAAACTTATCTCTGCAATATTAGGTCATGCAAGATTATTGCAATGTAAAAAGGGAACTCTGGCATGATCTTGTTCTTTAGCTTCTATGTAGTTAAATTCTTCTTTCCTATTCCTGAAGACTGAGAGTAAAAGAAACCGTGTTTCAATAAAAACAAAAGTACAAGAACACACATGAAACAACAAAGGCTGTAGATAAATGTCTCAAGAATATATTATTTTGACATACTTCCTCTTATCTTTAATTAATTAGTTTAGTTTAGCCATTTCAAGTCTGAAACATA
>JANHAO010028452.1:0-10602 GCA_026873985.1 Saraca asoca
GCTTAAAAAAAAGCACTTTTTTAACTTTTTGTTGCCTTTGTATTTTTTTAAAGTTTTTTTTGTTTCTTTTTATTTTGAAAAAAAGCAACTTTTTTTAAGAAAAAAGCCCCTCCAAACGAATCATTAATTGGTTTCAATTTTTTGGGTCAAAATTAAGAAACAATACTTTTTTTTCATTTTTTTTTTTTTGGTTCCGACAAGAAGTGCTATGATTCTCACAACCATTTTGATGATTCCATATAGGATATTAGATACCATTTGCTTAGAATGACTCCAACTAAATTAAAAAAAAGGAAAAGATTTAAATTTAATTTATCATTAGTATAAATTAATTTTACATTATCATCCACTTATATATTTGCTATGGGTACTTTTGGGATTGTATGAAATGGGCTGTTAAAGGCTCAATGGACTAGCCCAACTGAGAAGGGCCCAGCCCGTTCCAGAGTGAGGTTATGGGAACTGGTCGACAGGTCACCCAATACAAGCTCAAGTTGCCAAGCAAGCTATCCCAGGCATGCGTATAGAACACCAAGATCTAGTCAGTAGCCTAAGGCACATACTCCCAGCCAACATATCAGCCCTCAAAAACTGATAGTGAATTGCCTAGCATTTATTGCCCGATACGGCAGAAAAAATAGTTTTACGATTTATCAAATTACTTTTGTAATCCCCCTGCGCTATAAATAGGAGAAAATCATTATAAAAAAAAAAAGAAAATACATGTAGAAACTCTATCAAAATAGTGAGAGAATACTTGTATTGTAACTTTGTTAAACACTACAGAGAAGACCTATACAATAGCAAATACAACCATTATAGATGTAGGGGTCATATTGACTTTAGCTGAATCACGTTAAAAACCCTTAGTGATCATCTTGTTCTTCTTGCTCTTGCTATTTTCTTACATTTTTCACACTTTTTCCTAGAGTTTGGGCTTCAGAACCTTTGATTAACAAATTACTAAAATCGATCGTTAACATTTTAGCACTAGAAGGAGGGCTAAACTGCTTTTCTGCTAACTTACCGACCAATCGCAATGGCAAGAGGGAGAACAACCAGAAGTTTTGACACCATTGTTAACCAGACACGTGGTCGTGGAAAACAACAATGGAACACGCTAGTAAATGGAAACCCATTTCCAACAAGTACTTTTTCCATTCCCCCAGGAGCTGACGGTGTACAAGCATTGCGTCAGTGCCAAGAAGTGCTTGAGAATATAGTCAGAAGACTTACTGATGTAATTGCAGTGCTAACCTAGGCACACACCCAGGGGATTCAAAAACAGGTTGAAGTTGCTACGATTAGGAGAGTGGTTTGGGAGCCACAAGGAAAGGTGCTGGTCCAAAAAGAGAGGCCAGTTGGAGAAGGACCTCAATAAGCCGACTCAGCTCACTCCACCAACTTGCGACCTGAATTTGAGAGTCGCCAAACTCACTGGTATGATGGAAATTAACGACCTGGGAGGTCGCATCACATCGAAGGCTCGGATGCAGGTCATGGCAGTACCAAGGGTCGATGATCTGAAGCGCAAGATTCAATGGTGGAAGAGCCACTACAGAAGGTGCAGCGATTGGAGAAACGTCCCCTAGCTTAGGATCATTCAGAGCACTACAAGGAGAGGACCCTTTTTTCCAAGGAGATCAAGATAAAGCCTCTCCCTCACAAATTCAAAGTTCCCACCATCCCACTATACGATGGGAGAAGTGATCCATATAATCATTTGGATACTTTCAACATCTAGATGAATCTTCGAACAACTAACCCTTTAGTCAAATGTCGTGTTTTCCCAACTACTCTTGAAGATGTATCTCGAGCGTGGTTTAAAAATCTCCCAGCTCACAGCATTAGTAGCTGGGAAGAGTGCCAAAAAAGATTCATCAATCAATATAAAACTCTTAGAAGGCAGCTTGCACCATCCTGCCACCTTGCAACCATCTTTTAGCGAAAGGATGAATCATTGAAAGATTACATTATAAGGTTCTGGTGCGAGGTTAACAACATAGAGAATCCTTCCGACAATAGCATCCTAACAATAATCTCAGTAGAGCTCTGCAAAGATAGGAAACTATATGAAAGCATATACAAATCTCCGGTGAGGGATCTAGGAGAATTCTATGAGCGAGCTACCAATGAGGTTAGATGGGAAGAGACCTTCATCCCCAAGAAGCTCAGATAGAGGAATGAGATGAACAGCTCTGCCCCCAGCTAGAACAAAAGAGGGAGCAATGGCGAGAAAAGCAAAATGGGCCAGAACAATGGTGCCGACCTCCACGCTCCCAACAATTTGCATAATAATCATCCCAGTAGGCCGGGTAGGCGCAGACGTTTGTGGTAAGAACCATTTTCACAATCTATGGTGGGCCACATATTGCAGGCACTTCGAATAAGTCATATGAACATTATGTGTGAAGTGTGAATCATATCTTGTTCGTGGGTTGTGAATCCGAAACACTCGCCAAGAAGGCCAGAACCATTTCTAAATGCATCACCTTCGTAGATGATGATGTACGAGGAATCCAGTCCCCTACAATGATGCGTTAGTCTTCGGGCAAAGATTGGCAATGCTAAGGTGTGGAGGATTATGTTAGACACCGATAGCTTAGTGAACGTCAGGTATAAGAAATGTTTTGAACAGATGGGACTGAGTGAAAGCCATTTGAAGCCTTCACTGGAGCCTTTTTTCGGTTTCATGGGGGATCCAATATTTCCAATGGGGTAGGTTAGGCTCCTTATCATTTTAGGGGACTTGGAATGTCAAGCCATCATCTTGGTAGACTTCTTGATCATAGATTGTCTTTCAGTGTATAACGTAGTGCTGGGGCGACCTATGATAAACAATCTAGACATGGTCATATTTACAAGGACATTGACTGTATGATTCCCAACCCCCAATGGAATTTGGTGTGTGTAAGGTGAGCAACATACAACCTGACGTTGTTACGAAGATGTCATCAAGATCAAGGAGAAAAAGAGAAGGGTTAATATAGTATTTGGCAGAGAACTTCGAGCTCTGAGCATAATGAGGGTCAGTCACAACTGAAAGATGCCTCAAGCTGGGGAAAAACTTGCCTCCCGACGTGAAGACCCAGTTGGCCGAATTCCTTAAAGCAAATCTGGACATTTTTGCTTGGAATCATGAAGACATGGTGGGGAATGATCCCAAGGTCATGTTGCATAAATTGAATATTGATTCTCACTACAAACCAATTCGCCAAAAGAAGAAGTCAATGATTATTAAGCGTTCTAATGCTCTGAAGGAAAAGGTAGATAAACTTTGGCTAATAAGTTTATCCGAGAAGCCTATTACCTGACCTAGGTGGCTAATCCCATATTGGTGAAAAAGAAAAATAGAAATAGAGAACTTGCATTGATTTCACTGACTTCAATAAAGCCTATCCAAAGGATAACTTCCTTATGCTAAGGATTGATTAGCTCGAAAATGCAACAGTTAGGCACCAACTCCTCAGCTTTATGGATGCTTACTCAAGGTACAACCAAATACCCATGGAGCCCCAAGATGAGGAGTACACCTCATTTATCACAGACCGTGGGCTATATTACTATAAGGTGATGCCCTTTGGACTGAAGAATGTAGGAGTAACTTACCAGTGGCTGGTCAACTTGATGTTCAAAGAACAAATTAGGAAAATCATAAAGGCCTATATGGATGACATGCTCATGAAATTTGAACAAGTCATGAACCACGTGAAAGACCTGGACAAAATGTTTCAAATTTTGAGAAAATTTTAGATGAAACTGAATCCACTTAAGTGCATATTTGGGGTGGCTTCGGGAAAATTTCTCAAGTTTATGGTTAATAATAGAGGAATTCAAGTGAACCTAAAAAAGATTAAGGCACTCATGGATATGAGGTCCGTAACTAGGGTCAAGGATGTGCAAAGTCTAACTGGTTGGATCATAGACTTAGTATATTCATTTCTAAGGAGACGAAAAAGTGTATCCCATTTTTTGATGTGCTGAAAAAAGCTAAACGATTTGAGTGGACTAGGGAGTGTGAAGTCGCCTTTCAGCACCTAAAAGAATATATGGGCCGAGCTCCACTACTATCTAACTTAAAAGAATATGAGAAGCTCATCCTTTATCTGGGAGTATCCCAGCATGCTCTCAATGTAGCCCTAGTTCGAGAAGAAAGTGCAGCTCAACTCCCATCCTATTACGTAAGTAAAAGGTTGTTAAATGTGGAAGTAAATTATTTGCCAATGGAGAAGCTCACTTACTGCTTTATGATTGCTTTGAGGAAACTACAGCCTTACTTCTAGGCACACACTATTGAGGTGCTCACCTAGTTCCCACTAAGGCAAACTTTGCAGAAGATAGACACCTCAGGTCACCTCCTCAAATGGGCTATTGAGCTGATCTAATTCGATATTCATTATAAGTCGAGGCCAACGATCAAGGGATAGGCCTTAGCAGACTTTATTATGGATTTTACCAGACCTAAGGGGGAGGAAATGGAGACCTCAGAAGGTTCGTATTGGGAACTTTTTGTAGATAGGTCCTCGTGCGAGTAGAAGGTAGGGGTAGGAATACTTTTAATTAGTCTAGAGGGACACAAAATCCTCTGTGCATTGAGATTCAGATTCTAAGCCACCAACAATAAAGTAAAATATGAAGCACTACTCACTGGACTCCACCTAGCAAGGGAGGTGCGAGCTAAAAACTTGAAGATATTTAGCAACTTTTAGCTTATCGTTTGTCACATAAAGGGTAAATATCAGACAAAGGGATCAAAGATGGCCTTCTACCTTCAAAGAGTTCAAGAATTACTCAATAATTTCTAAAGCTACGAGATCAACTAGATCCCACGAGCTCAAAATGCACATACAGATGCGCTAGCTCACCTGGCCACAACCAGAGACATGAATTTCTTAGGGCAATCCTAGTATAATTTCTTCCATCACCAAGCATTAAGTCAAAAGACATTGTGATGTCAATTGTTGTGGCATAATGAGCCCGGTCTTGGAATACTTACAAGATGGCAAGCTACCAAAGGATAAGTCGGAAACGCACTATATACGAATTTGAGCTGCTAGATATTGCATCATCGATGACATGCTCTATAAGAGGGGCTTCCTGACTCCAGTTGTCAAATGCATTAATGGCCCTGATTGTGTCATTGTCCTAGAGCAAATTCATGTCGATCATTATGGAAACCACGCCAAGGGCTATCTCTAGCTCAAAAAGCACTCTGGCAGGGGTTCTATTGGCTAACCATGAAGTAGGACACAATCAACTTTGTCAGAAGATGTGATAAATGCCAAAGGTTTGCTAGAGTTCCTGGCAGGCTATCTTCAACAAATGGTCAGGCTCTGGCCTATTGCAATATGGGGCATTGACTTGATCAGACCTCTGCCCACAGGTCGTAGGAGCTGCAAACATGCAATAGTGACTGTTGACTATTTCATAAAGTGGGCAAAGGTGAAAGAATTGGCTAAAATTTCCTTTTTAAAAGTTGAAAAATTCATCTGGAATAACATTAGTTATAAGTTTAGAGTCCTCCAACAAATTATAACTGATAATGGGACCCAATTCGACAGCAAGTAGTTTATCAAGTTCTGTAATGACCTCGGGATTATAAAGAGTTTCTTTGTAGTAGACCATCCTCAGGCCAATATATAAGTTGAAATCGTAAATAAGATCATGAAACAGATTTTGAAGACCAAACTAAAGGCCAAAAAAGGACCATGGGTAGATGAGCTGCAAAAAGTAATCTGGGCTTATAGAACTACAGCTCATAGCACCATAGGAGATACCCCTTCTCGATAGTCTACGGATCCAAAGCTATTATACTAGTAGAGTTTGAAGTAACTATGCATTGAAAGGCTACTTTCAATTCGGAGGATAATAACCAATTGCTTACCATGAATCTCGACCTCATCAAAGAAACGAGGATATAGGTTGCCTCAGGATCGCTACTTATCAATAATGGGTCGCGAAACATTATAACCGAAAGGTTCTAGTTCAAAACTACGGAGTAAGTGATCTCATGATGCACCTCATTTTGTCGAGAGCTTATAAGGCCATCGACGGGATGCTAGGCTCGAACTAGGAGGGCGTATACATAATAAAGGAAAATTTGGGTAATGGAGCCTATTGCTTGACGAATGTAAATGGGGCTAAAGTTCTTCGAGCCTAGAACACTGAACATCTTCGGCCATATTATCAATAAGCTCAAGCTCGGCTTTAAAATTCTGTATCATTATTTAGATCTCAATAAAGAGGCCCAAAAGTTATATCTTTCAATTCTATGTAAATTCTTTGATATATATTCCAAATGTTACTCATAAAGCAAATCGATCTCAAAATAACTTAACTATTACTTAGTTTTACCGTGCTCAGGCTAACAACTTGACCAAAACTCAGATAAGCCGCATTCAGGCTATTAGCCAGAATGACAATCTTGGAAGGCTAGAGAAGCTGCGGTTTGCTAGCTAGGGTCCATCCATGTTAATAATGTGCGATCTCCTGGGGTCTATCCATGTTAACAATATGCGATCTCCAGAGGTCCATTCAGGTTAACAATGTGTGATCCCCTAAAATCCATCTATGTTAACAATGTGTGATCTCTAGAGGTCCATCCAGGTTAACAATGTGCGATCCCCTAAGATCCATCCATGTTAACAATATGCGATCTCTAGAAGTCCATCCAGATTAACAATGTGCGATCCCCTAAGATCCATCTATGTTAACAATGTGTGATCTCCAGAGGTCCATCTAGATTAATAATGTGCAATTTACAAAGGTCCATCCATGTTAACAATGTGCTATTTATCGAGCATTCTACTTGACAAATATAGCCCACAACCAGCTTACAAAGTATCCAGGCTATTAGCTTAACTAGCTATCTTGGGAGCTGCAAGGGTTATCACCTACTAATCTAGCATTTAGGCACAAAGCCATAATTTGCTAACGAAGTCTTCAAATGTTTGATTTGGCAAAAGCCCAAAAAATTAACCAACTAGAATGAACAACAAAGTCAAACAGATTTAATTCAGAGTTAATAGTTCATACAGGTTCATTAAGAAATAATTACTTTAATTACAAATGATTGTCTAGACAAAGTACATTCCAAGTATACAAAAAATAAAAATGCTAGGCTAGGACACAATGACATAATCTATTGAGAGGTTGGAGGCCAGGATGAGTCCTGAAGGGTTGGAAAGCTAGTGAAAGGCACAAACAAGTCTTTTATTATTTGCTCATCAGACCCCACTATAGCTCTTTCCTCGACCTATGAGCTACCCTCAACCTGAGTATCACCCCAAGTAGGAGAACCTTCACCTCCAATTTCTACACCCGGAGTTGAAGTTACCTACGCATCCTCCACAAAACGTTGGATAACTATTGCAATGTCCCGACCAAAAAATGTGAAGTCCATATCTGGGTGCCTTCTCCATTAGTAAATAGAAAGTTATCGACAATATTACAGACCGTAGTATCTTTAACTTGTGCGATCATAGCAATAGTCTACCCTTGACTCAAGCGACCTCCTTCTTAGCTCGTGTGGCCCTATCCTCAACACGAACAACCTTATCCCTGGCTGCCTCCTCTCTCTTCTCAGTGGCCTTAGCCTGTATCACTGTCACATCTAGCTCATTTTGCAACTGCCTCAACTCGTCAGTGGTTTTATGGAGCTTTAAAATCAGGCTGGATGTTTTACGAAGCAAAGCATCCTTGGCCTCCTTTTTAGCTACCTCAACATTCTATAGTTGGCTCTTGTAATCTTCTAATTTCCTCCTCGGCTCTAAAGCCTTCACAGTCGAAATAGCCAGGTTAAATTCGAGCTTGCTCCGCTCTTCATCCTAAGAAAAGGCCTCATCCTTTAACTTCATTGTCTCCAATACGCCCTAAAAAAACCAGAATGGTTAAATTATCTACAAGTGAAAAAGTTAGAGAGAAAGAATTATACTTACCAACATAAGGTGGCAAACTATCAAGCCCGTTAAGTCATCACTATGCACATCATCAGACTCCAATGATTCTGTATAATTCCCCAAGACCCAGCCTATGTGCTTATGAAGAAAATCATAGTACTCCCTTATATTAGGACCTAGATCGTCGGATCATTCTTCTGGCATGCCCTTGGACTCCCTTTTTGAAGTGGCAGCTACCTTTTTCCTTTTTTCAGTTCTTTGTTTTTTGGTAGAAGGCTCGATTGGAGACTCTTCCCTGTGACTTAGAGACTTCGTTGGCCCTTTTACGGCCTCAACCACTTCCAACCATGAAATAGAAACCAACGCCTACAAAGTCTCTATAACAATTGTTGAAGAAGAAGGACGGCTGGTAAGAATAGAAGTTAAAGTAGTGGCAGACCTTGACTTGACAGAAGTAGGAGCTAGGGCTATGAGAAGATTAAGCCTTGTTACATTTCCACACTCCTCAAAGTCTGCTGGAATAACATTTCCAACTCTGCTAGTTCCAATATCTCATAACTATCAAGAAGCTTGACATTGAGGGCAGGAGAGAGCCTCTATGCTCGCAGAAGCTCCTCGTCGAACCTCAGGTCATTCTGAAGATCCTCAAGGGCAGCAAACTGATTGAGCACTTCAACTTCCTCCACCCTTAGCATTAGCTTCTCCTTCCCAGCTCCCTTTACAAGAGACAACAAAGGATCAGATTTAACACAAAGTAAAATAAATACCAAAACTAGCCTATATCCCCTCATCTCACTTACCAGGACTCAAAACAAATCTGAAGTTTTGAAGATAACACAAGAAGGGACAAGTGATGTAAAACCAATAAGTCTTATAGTTTCCTACGTTGAATTTCCCCTTGGCGTCCCCTTGAGGTAAAATTTTCTTATAAACAGCCGGGCGGGCTGAAAGATAATAAATCCTATCTCACAGTCTTGTACTCTTGATAGTATAAAGGTTATAGAGGACTCCAACCAAAGGAGGTGGAAGGCCATTCCTAAGGAAGAGAAATGCAAGGGAGGTTAGCTAAGAGTATGAGTTTGGGGTCAATTGGAAAGGAGAAAGTTTTAGCTTATTCAATAAATCAACTATATAAGGATGGATCAAAAATCTAAACCTGACATCGAGATGTTGGATATTGATCGCTGTAAAGCTCAAAGGAGGGAGAGTAGCATGGTCGTTGGAAGAGGGTGCTATGATACAACAACCCCTTGGAAAACGATATGTATAGGCTATCCTTTCAAGCTCACTAAACTTAATGCTTGAAGGGTGATATGCAAAGGATGAATGATCTGAAAACCCCTCAGGTCCAAAACGAGCTACGAATCTCTCTACGATCTCATCATTCCAAGAGGTTGCCTCCCCTATGAAATGTATTAGCTCCCCACTCTCTTCAGAGGATTCAATATCTTTACTTCCTATTTAGTGATACGAGGTGGAGACATCTATACAAAAAAGAGAGAAATAATCAGGTCGCTAAAGGTAGACCATCCCTAATGTTGAGAAATCTACCCTAATAGAGGTCTTCCTACATAGCAGGTCATACACACCTTAAATCACCAAGACCTAAACTCCAGAAACATGGGGGGCTCAACCATTGGGCCACTAAAACCCAAAAAATTGATGAAAGACTCGAAGTGACAACTGAAAACCCTAGAGTCTACTAATGAATTAACCAGATGAGCCAAACATGATAAGAGAAAATGTACAGCCAAATAGGTTCAACCAACATCCTAAATCTTTTCAACTATAAGCAAGTAAACCTTGCACAAGCCACAAAATAATGTCACCCAGAAACCACAAATTAGGGAGAGAAAACTCACCATGTTAACCGAAGAAGGAGGTTTGAAATGTGTACAAAGCTATTCTTCAGTGATCAAAACCTGAACCACAAGCCTGATGAGCTGAGATAGCACTGATGGTAGCAAATGGCGATGAACGGTTGCAAGATTGAAGGAGAGAATGAGAAAGAAGAGTTTGAGAGTTTTAGATTTCAAATGACAAATAAAAGGGGAAAAGGATTTTTCTCAGTTTATATTGTATGCAGTCTCCCCATCAAATCTAGAAATCGATCATCTATTTACATTTTGATGGCTTGAAGGATGCCGGCAATAAGTTGCCGGTAGCCTGGCAAAAACATGCTGGGTTTGATCGGTGCATCACATGCCATTGGAGGCCGAAAATTTCAAAAAAAATTTCAAAAGGGTCGAACAAACCCACTTTGGATCCCGTTGGTATAAGGTTTCAAATGCATCAAATACATTAAATCAAAGTAAAAGAGAGCTAAACCAACCTTTGATTCCAACTCAATTGCAGTGGAATGGCCAATCACCGTAGCAGTCCACATGTCCTGCCTCTATCGGTGATCCACGCCGAAAAATGCCATCCAATGGCCGCTACAACTCCATTTTATGTGCTAGCACGTTGTGGAGCTGGATTGGACCAAGAAAATGGATTGGGCAGTACCGGAACTTTTTTGATTTCTTCTTCCCATTTTGGTTTTGGTCTCTATCAAAAAAGGCCTCCTTATCTCTACATTCCAAATGCAGAAAATATCAAAGGGAGAAGGAAGGCTGAATGACATCATTTTGGCCAGCCTCTTAAGGCCAAAATGACGTCATTTCAATTAGCTGGAAAACCATTTTCCAAATTTACAAATCAACCC
>JANHAO010028453.1:0-10607 GCA_026873985.1 Saraca asoca
TAATCTCACCCTTAAGGTTAACAAATTCCTTTAAAGGTTAACAATCTCCCTTAAAGGCTAACAATCTCCCTTAAAGGCTAACAATGGTATAAAGGTATGATTAGCTCACTCATTTACTTAATCATCAATAGACCAGATATTATGTTTAATGTATGCTTATGTGTAAGGTAACAATCTAATCCTAAAGAATCTCATCTTATTGCTGTGAAAAGAATCTTTAAATACTTACTTGGAATAGAAGATCTTGGTTTGTGGTATCCTAAAATTGAATGTTTTGATCCTATTGGATATTTAGATGCTAACTATATAGGTTGTAAACTTGATAAAAAAACACTATTAGAACATATCAATTCTTTGGCCAATGTCTTGTTTCTTGGCATAGCAAAAAGTAAGCTTCAGTTGCCTTTTCCACAGCCAAAGCTAAATATATGACAATTGAAAATTATTGTCCTCAAGTATTGTGGATAAAACAACAACTTAGTGATAATGATTTGACTTGTGAACATATCCCTATACTTTATGATAATACAAGTACTATTAATTTGACCAAAAATCTTATACAACATTCTAGAACTAGACATATTGAGATTAAGCATCATTTTATAAGAGATCATATTCATAAAGGGAATAACGAGCTTAATTTTATAGCTACAGAAAATTAGTTTGTTAATATTTTTTCAAAACCCCTCAATGAATATCAATTTAGTTTTATTAGAAAAGAACTTAAACTAATTAATCTCAATTAATTATAGTTTAAAAATGTTGCATTATGATTTTTAACCTTTTATTTGCATATCTTATTTAAGTGCATTGCATACATATCATATATAATAGTCTTTTCCTTCTAAAAATTCAAAAATGTGAAGATATGAGAAAAGAGCAAGCTTCTTACTCTTTTAGGAAAGAAAGACAAAGATGGGATTAAGACGAAATTAGTCAACGATTGTCACTCCTTTTCCTCTCTCCTAGCTAACACACATCAAACTCATTTAATGCCTAGATCCGCCTTTATCCCATTATATTATGTGCATACAATAATGTATACTTTTTTAAGTCTTATTTTTTAAAACTTATGTTTCCAAGGCTTATTTTATTTCAAATGTTTTTTTTGTCTCAGATAATTTCCTTTTTAATGTTTAAAAGTTTGACCTCATTATTATGTTTTGAAAGTTAAACTTTCACCTCTCTTTTACAATTTGCTTAGCTGTTCAAATTTGATATCAAATAATTTACTTAAATAATTTCAAATATATATGTTTCCTCTTTATTATAAAGGTTTGGAGAATAATTTTTTGTATAGTTATTTTCTTATATTATTAAAATATTTCAAAATCAATTTGTTTTATAGTTTTTTCCTTAAAAATAATTATTCTCTCTCTAAAAAACAACTTAGTTTTCAAAGTTGGGTTAGTTTTTCTTTTGAAACAAAACTATTTTTAATACTTTGAAAACCTAACTTAGTTTTTAAATAAATTCAAAATAGGTTAGTTTTGTTAAAACCTAAAAACTATTTTTGTTAAAACCAAAAAACTATTTTATGATTTGAACAAAACTAATTCTTTAACTTTCTTTTAATTTGTTTTTCTCTTATGTTTAAAATGGTTCAAAAACTCATTTCCATTTTTGTGAAAATTTCTCAAAAATCTAACAAATTGTTCATTGTCTTCTTCATTCTTCCCTTTTTTTATTTTTGAAATCAAAATCGTTACAAATCTATTTTATGATTTCTACTTTCTCATTTTGCAATTTCTTTCTATATTTCATATTTTTGTGCTACACTCTCATCTAAATCCACCCCACATCAAATAAACTCATTCAAAATTCCATTTGCCCTCTTCACAACCCCTAACCTCTCTCTATAAAACCTATATCCTCACCATAGTTGAACCTCACTTAAAGACTCACCTATGGCTTCCCAAACTAAACTTCTCACCTTTCCCAACCTATTCTTTAGAAACCCAAAAGCTAAACATGATACATTCACTAATTCTCCAAAAGAAAGTGTTAGACCAATCATATTATTGATCTTGGTTCTCTTAAGAAAGAGCAATTAAATTGTGCTGCTTGACTAAGCTCAAGTCTAATGATAAAGTGTACAATTGGTACACTTGGTTTTTCTACACAAACATTAACCTAAAAAAAAGTGATTCAAGTGTTGTGATTTTTATGAATGGAAGAGAAATCACTCTCACCATGGAACTTCTCAACAAAATTCTAAAGATTTCAAATTATGGCCATTATGTGATAGTGAAGAAAGACTAGTTGAATGTTGATGCTTACAATGCCAAAGAATGGACCTAAGTTATCTCCAATAGTTAAAATACCTCCTTCTATGTCAAATATTGGATGCTCAACTGAGATCGAAAGGTACTTTATTATATTTGTTTTGCCAATTTCTTTATTCAAAAGGTTGCTTTATTAGCAATGTAAGTGTCTTTGAATTGTTTATGTCGTGGGCTATTGAAAATTATTACAAATTAAACCTTGGTCACATCATTATGCACCATTTGATATTTGTGAGAAATAAGAATCATGCCTTTCTACCTATACTTGTTCCACCTTCAAAGAGCAAGCAACCAAACCAAGATAAAAATGAAGTCATTGATCTCACTAATGAGCCTCATCCACAACAAGCACAACATGTTTCAACCTCTGTTCAAGCCTAAATTGATCCTAATTAGCATTTGATCTCACTCATGACCAATCCATGTGCCTTGCAATCCAAGTTTGGAAAGAGCAAGCTAATGTTCTTAAGAAAGAAGCACATTTTGAGGGGGAGCATACAAATTTGAATGAAAAGGAAGCATAAATTGAGGGGGAGTAACCTATTCCTTCTTAAAATTAGGACATTGATGATGTGATTAATAAATTCATAGTCTTCACTCCTTCCAATGCCATGAATGTTGAAGATATTACTTCCAAAATCAAGACTTTTAGCTCAGATATTAAGTCCTAAAAAGTGTGAACATTGAGGCTAAAACTTCTAAAGGTTTGCTAAATCTAGCACAAGTGGAAATTAGTGATTTAAATGCTAAAAGAAATTCTAAGTAAGAAGTGGTCGAGGAAAATAATGTTCCAAAGCAAGAAGATATGGATCAAGTAAGAAAAGATGAAGTTTTTCCACCAAGAAAGCAAGTTGCCCATATTTTATTGCATATCTCAAATGCAAGTCCCATATTTCAAGAACTCTCTAATCTTCCTAAGACCATTCTTATGAATCGTGGCTCCATACCACTCTAAGACTTATCTTAAAACCAATCTTTGATCTTCTTAACTTCAAAAATTATCAAACAACAAGAAGCCACTTTGTTGGCCTGAAAGTCTTCAATTCTAAGTGCTTTAAAAGAATATCTTAAAGGTTTGCACTCTCTGTTTCCTACTATGATTCATATGCATGATTTATTTCTAAATGTTTCAAGTTAACCTCTTAAACCTCAAGAACCTCTCCTTGTTGGATCTGTCTCTACCCATGAGCATTTAACATCAAATGAAACAGGCACTATGAATAAAGCTAGTCATGGTTTGAATCCCCTGGAAACCCATGTAGGGTGGTTAGAAATGGAAGTCCTAAGATTGAAGGAATAGTTGCTTGGATGAATAGTGTGACTATGGAATTTTAAGATATGTAAATCAAAATTGCCTCTATGCCTAACATGATCATACAACAAATCAAGAATGCATTGGTTCCTCTTCCTCAAACTTAGCTATAGGGCTTGCCCTTTTCTTATGTCTTCATATATTTAAATTAAGACTTGTGCACTTTTTATATGCATTCATTGCATGTAGTACTGAAGTTTTACTTTTGATAAGTACGCTCATTAATAACTTGTTCTTCATTGATGATCAAACTTATAGCAATGATTATTGTGTTATCACATGAGAGTTTGCTCGCATTAATGCATTATATGATTGATTTTTAATGCACTAATAGTTTGTACTTGCTACCAAATCCTTTAACACTGTTAAGTATACTTGTATTTAAAGTCTCTTCATAGTCTTTAATGTTACTTTATTAAATACACTTATGTCTTTTATTGCCAGCCTCTCCTTTCAAGTGTTTTGATTTTGTCAAAAGGGGAGAAAAATAAGATAATACAAGTTTTGAAAAACAAAAAGACATCACAAGACATAAGCATGAAAGACATCCATGCCTAAAATAAGGAAGAGCACACAAGAAGAATTTGAAACTATATGAGCTTTAATGCTTCTTGTCCCTTGTCTTTTATTCTAACTTGTCTTTCTTATGTAGGATTGTCATCATCAAAAAGAGAAAGATTGAGAAAACTCTTTATGATATAATATTTTCAATTATTTATAGGTTTTTATGATAATCTTGTTTAATTAGTTGCATAAGATAAAAACCTTAGTTAATTATCTTGTTAAGTTGTCCTTTTTATTTAATCTTATGGGAAATTATGTTAAATGTGTTACTTATGTACTATAACTGATATATATAGGCTTTACTGTGGTAATCTAAAGCTTTTTAACATGATTTTACTATTTGAAAAATTGTTCCCTAAGAAAAATTAAAAATTGGGTAAAAAAAAAGCAAGTTGCTCTTTACAAAATAATGAAAATGACTTGATTGTGTAATAGTCATATTAGTAGCTATATTTTTGAATGTGTTGCTGGACTAGCACACTTTATGTAGAATATAATTTGGTATTGCAAAATGACGGTTGTATTAGTCATTACTCATAGGAAAGAGCAAGTAGAAGTTGTTTTCTTTGCTCTTTGCAAAATGATAGCTCATAGTCAGCCACATTATAGCCCAATGACAATTGGACTACTACCAGACCCTTTACTTTTTGCCTCTTGGCCTCACCTATAAATAGAAGTCTTATCCTCTTCAACAAAGCACACCACAACAACAAAGTATATTAAGCTTCAAATTTCTTCTTTAATCTTCTTGTGTTATTCTTAAGAGAGAAATTGTTCTTCATATACATATCTACTCTAAGTGAGAGTTTGAGAAAAGAAATTTTTTTTTTATCTTTGAATGTATTTTGATTCACTAGCTTAGGATTGAGTGAGATAAATACGTGTATAATCCTTGAGAGTTAGGAATTATTATCTTAGTGTGAGATTAGATAATCCTCAAGTTGAAAAGTAGAATTACTTGAGTCCTTAAAGATTAAGTGAAAAAGGTTGTAAAAGGGATAAAAACAAAATGTTAGTGGATAATCCTCAAGTTCTCATTTGATCTTGAGAGAGAAAAGTAAACCCAAAAGGTGTTCCTTTTGGACCATTAAACATCTATGCACTGATTGTATGTTCTCTACTCTACTCTTTACTTTTATGCTTTTTAACTTGCCATTTACAAAGTGCTTGTTATTTCCAATATACATATTTACTAACTCTTTACAAACTAATACTTGCTCTTTCCAAAAAAATATAAGGAATTTTAAAATGTTTGAAAATTATTTTTACACCAGTTCACCCTCTCTTAGTGTTTTAACACTATTAGAATAGACCATTTGAGGTATATTTAAACTCAATGCCAGGGAAGCATGATAGATCCCATATCAAGCATCTTAAACTCTACCTTCATTCTTATCTTGAAGTCTCTAATTTCAACCTCTTTTTTCTAGATAACAAAAGGTCATCAACATAAAGAAAAATAATCAATTGTTGCCTGTCTCTTAACCCTAACATATAAACCATACTCACAGGACCATTTATCAAATCCTTATGTTTGGAAGAATGAGTCAATCCTCTTATTCCAAGTCGTTGGTGCTTGTTTTAATCCATACAGGGCATTCTTTAATCTATATACTTGTGATTCACTTCCAACTATCACAAAACCTGGTGGTTGTCTCATATACACCTTTTCTTCAAGAGGTCCATTCAAAAATGCAAATTTTACATCTAATTGATGCATTGCCCAACCTTTAAAAGTAGGCTTCATTTTAGTCTTTTAAACCTATTTGACATCAATTGTCTTTTTCCTTTTAGAAGCTCTACTAATTCCCAAGCACGTTTCCTCTCAATTGTATTGATTTCCTCCTTCACAGCTCCTACTTATCTCACTTCCTTGATAACTTGCTCAAAACTAACTGGAGCATAGTATGCAAACAAGGTAAGATGCTATACAAAATCTCCATCTTCATTCAAAGCATTATCAGGGAACAATTTTAAAAATAATTAAATCTGGCAGGAATTCTTTTATTTCTTTGTGGTCTGTTCACCACTTAAGCTATTGTTACCTCTTCATTTTATCTTTGAGAAGGCGGTATTTGGGGTTGTTCATCAGTAATTGATTCTTCAAAATCAAGTAACATGGGGCCTCTTTCATCTGAAGTATCACCTGTATCCCAATTCTAGGAGCTTGTCTCATTAATCACTACATTCCTGCTAATTATAACTTTCTTTGTACTTGGATTAAATCATTTGTAACCTTCTGCTTTGTGATGTCCAATCAAAATAGCTTTCTCATTTTTATCATTTAGTTTCCTTCTGTATTCTTTTGGTTCATGTACATAACATAGAGATCCAAATACTCTCAAATACCCTGCCTTTGGCTTCCTTCCTGACCATGCTTCTTCTGGGGTATTGTCTTTTAGTCTCTCTATTGGACATCTATTCAAGATGTGGACTACAAAGGACACTGCTTCTCCCTAGTACTGATTAGGCATATATTTGGTCTTCAACATATTTCTTGCCATGTTTAAAATTGTTCTATTCTTCCTCTTTGCAGTACCAAAGTGCTATGGAGTATAAAGGGCAATTACTTCATGATTTATCCCTTTTTTGGCATAAAAAATTTCTGAAATCACCTGAGTTGTATTCACCCTCTCCATCTATTCTAAAAGTCTTCAACTACTTTCCACATTTTTTTTTGTCATGGCATTGAAGTTCTTGAAGGTTTCAGTTACATCAGACTTTTGTTTCAACATATAAACCCAGACCTTTCTACTAAGGTCATCTATAAAAGTGATGAAGTAGTGTTATAGGTGAAAATTGGTCTCACCCAAGTAGGCCGAAGGCTCGGTAAAAATTAAGTCTGAAGGATGTTCAGCTCATCGAGGACAAGTGCGCGAGGTCCCGGCTTACATGTTTGGTGAATTATCCCAGCTCGTCGAGTCCCAGCTTGCCAAGCCTTAACTCGTATAAAGATTGAGCTCACCTCTCCGACTTCAAGCCTATCCTCATTGCTCGAAGAACAGCAGTGATCCCCTACTAGAGATCTCAATTCATGAAAGCCAAGCATCCCCTGAGGCCAAAAGCTCCATGAGAAGGAATTCCAGATAGGCCTGCATCAAGTCTACATTCTAGCCGACCAGAGGGACCCACCCACAGAAAGCAACCTATAGTACCCAGATTATAGGAGTTCTTCTATCTTTTATATTTATTTCTTGATGTAACAGAATTGTAACTTGTAATCATTGCATGTAATATTTCTTCCTCTTTAAATAGGAGATCACTATTAGAAGGGAAAAGGAGAGAAGCTGAAGAAAAATAAGCCAAAGCTTTGCAAACTTTCTCTCAAGTTAATAAAAGCTCCGCCGTGAACGTAAGGTCCGGTGCTGCTTAGATTTACCTAAATCACGTTAAAAGCACTACCTGTCGTTGCCATTGCTTCCCTTCCTCTCCATTATCTTCCTTTCTCTTCTCTCTCGCATGAGCCACAGGGAAACAGTTTGGGGTCTAAGAACCATTCACCGTTGACTGGAGTTTGGCCCAGAACCAAATTCCACCATCAACATTTTTAGCACTAGAAGGAAGGCTCGTCTGTTTCTGAATCATACTTCTGTCTAACTACAATGACGAGAGGAAGGGCCACCAGGAGTTCTAGCACTCTAATCGTTCAACCAGTAGCCCCTCAACCACCTTTTGAAGACATGGTAAGAGAGTTGTTTAAAACTATTAAAGCGCTAGCACAAGTGCAAGCTGGAGATGCACAAAGGCAAGAAGAAATCATAGCGCAACTCTAGCAATTATGTGGAGAAGCTCGGAAAAAGACTCGTGAGAACCGCTACGACCAGCGGTCTGAGGGCTCACAGCAAGCTGAGAGTTTTGGCCCCCAGCCCAAAGAACAGGATCTAATAATGAAGCAAGTCCTCCAAAGGCTAAAACAGCTAGAGGAACGCCCCCGGTCTCAAAATAATTAGCCTCACTATGAGGAAAGCTCGCTATTCTCTATGGAAATTGAAATGCAGCCCCTTCCACAGAAACTTAAAGTTCCCACAATCTCGCTGTATGATAGAAATAGCGAGCCGAGTGACCATCTAGATGTGTTTAATGTCCAAATGGATCAGTAAATAGTTGACCCTCTGGTCAAGTGTCATGTCTTTCCAGCCATGTTGGGAGGTACCCCTCGGCAAGGTTCAGAAGCCTCCTGGCTTGCAATGTTAATAGAAGTTCATCGACTAATATCGGGCATTGAAGAGATAGCTCGTGCCTCCCTGCCATCTTACGATGATCTTTCAGCACAGGGGCAAATCGCTGAAAGATTACATAGCCAGGTTCAGGCATGAAGCCAACTCTATGGAAAATCCTTCTAAGGAAAGTAAGCATCTTAACAGTAATCTCAACACGACTCCTCAAAGATAGGAAGCTGCACAAAAGCCTCTACAAGTCCCTGGCTCGAGATTTCACTGAATTCTATGTGCGAGCTACTAAACAAATAAGATGGAAGAAAACCTTCGAAACGGAAGAGCCCAAGTAGAAGGTAGACACCAGTGGTCCTACCATGAGCAAAAAGAGGAATGATGAGAGCTATAGTCACGACCTTAGTTCCCAGCTCATGAAAAAGGCAAAGCTTCAATGACCCCAACCTAAAGGTCGCTTCGAAAGTTACAACATCCTGTCAGATACATAGAATAGGATTTTTGCCGCAAAAAGACATAAAGAAGATTTTAGGAGGCCTAAACCCATGAGAGCTTTTGCCAAGTCCAGGGACCTAAGCAAATTCTGCGCTTATCATAATGAGGCTAGACACACCACCTCAGAGTGTTGGGCACTGAGAGATGCTATAGAAGACCTCATTAGAAGAGGCCAATTACAGGATTATATGGTAAGACCATCAGGATAGCAAGCTCAACAGACTCAACAAATGACTGATCGAGAGTTGGAGCCTTCCATTATAACCATATTCTAATCCTGTAATATTTTCTTAAGATCAATGACAATCTTGAACTCTTTGTATAGGTTATTTAGCAGAACATTGTATAAAAAAGAGCTACTTTACATTGACTTAATATTATTCAATGCTGATTGGCTGAAACTCAGGAACGCTACCAAGCTAGCAACAAACTTCCACCTCACCATCACACGGATACATCTAGGGGTGAGACAGCACAAAGCCTACCCCGTCAATACATCCAGAGCAAGTCACAACCCGCAAACCAGGAATAAAAGAGTATAATTCCTAGTCTGAGCAACAAGATTACTATCTCACCAAACAACAAGATTGCTGTGAGGTTGAGCAATAAGATTATTGTCTTGTTAAGCAACAAGATTACTGCTTCACTAAGCAACAAGATTGTTAGCAGGGACAAGTTTCATAAATGACCACTAAGCAACAAGATTGCTATGGGACTGAGTAGTCAGATTGCTGTCTTGCTGAGCAATAAGATTGCTATCTCACTAAGCAACAAGATTGCTATGAGGTTGAGTAACAAGATTACTGTCTCACTGAGTAATAAGATTGTTGTGGGACTGAGCAATGAGATTGCTACCTCATTAAGCAACAAAATTGCTGCAAGACTGAGCAGTGAGACTACTATCCCACTAAGCAATAAGATTGCTATGGTACAGATTCGACTAATATGCGATATCACCCAACAAAGAGTTATCATCTTGCTGAGGTATGGAGACACTACAAAACGCTCAAAAAGCTCGCACAGGCGTAAAGATGCCATGAACTCATTGTAACTCTCATGCAAATGAGTGCTCGCAGCTCACTAACGAGATCCTTCCAGGTGTAGCTCGTATGCGACCTAGCTGAATTTTATTCATCATTGATCAAGGCAACCGTATGTTAAAGTTCACACAAGAAGTTACGACCAATTGGCCAAATAAACATTTCATTTATTTGCAGTAATACATGTCATCATCAGAAGTGGATGAAAGCATCCAATACAATATTCAAGAGCTATATAGAAAAGCTCATACACAAAAAGGCCTCATTCAAATGAGGTAAAATTACATCAGAGGAGGGAAATACAAAAACAAAAGCTAAAAAAGCCTAAAGCTAAAGATGGAAATAGAAAGCCAGCTATAAGGAGATGAACTCCCACCAGCAGGAAGACCAATGAGCCCGATTGCTCCTACTTATATCCTTCCTAAGCCAGTGGTTCCTCTTGGACCAGACCTCATGCAATTCAAAAAAGGCGCCAAGAGTCTACCTGGCAAGGCTGGAAATCACGGCAAAGCAGTGAAGAGATGATCCAAGATCTACACAAGATCTCCCCCATGGCTAGCATAAAGAGCTATGCACATGAGCCAAGTGCAGAAGGCTATCCATACCTCAAAGCACCATACAGAAGCCCATACATGCCTCAGTGCTTCACTAGAGCCAAATGATGCAACTATAAAGTACTGCACGTTTTAAAAATAACCGCAAGCGCACGGCGTAGTTGTAACACAGAACCGGCGAGTACGGG
>JANHAO010028454.1:0-10601 GCA_026873985.1 Saraca asoca
TCATTATACTTTTTCAAATCTTCCTCATATTTTTCTTTAGCATTAATATCAATAGCAACTACACCAATTTCACTTGTGATTGGTTAGGGTAAAATAGGTGCTTGCTCTACACGAATAATATCCTTGAAACCATAAAAGGTCAAAAGCATGCCAACTCTTTGTTTCTAATCCACATAATTAGTACCATCCAATACTTCATTTTTTAGGAGATCAGCAAACATAGATCCACCACTAGGCATAGGAAAAGATATTCCTGATGTTTATCAATTTAGCAAAATTAATCACTTACCCTTTGGGGATTCGTGACAAGAGTTTAAATCATATAATCATTCCCACCTACCCGTTAGGGATTCATGAGAAATATTATATTCATAAAAGCAAATAAAAAAGAGAGAAATTCATTTGCATTACCCATTGGGGATTTTGTAATATTTAAAACAAATAATAATAAACAAGAGAGAAATATATTTGCATTACCCATTAGGGATTTTGCAACATTTAGAATAAAGAATAATATAATAACATTCAACAAAAGGAAAAAATAGCATATCCTTCAAAATGTAAGTAGGTAAAAGTATATATGCAAGAATCATATATTGCATAGAGGTAAATCACTTGTAATTATTAGAAATAAAGGTATGATTTTGCATTCATGGAAAATATATATTATCATACCTAATGCTACCATTTTGTTTCCACTAAATTTCTTCTTAAGTCATGAAAGCAACTCTTCTTCTGAAATCTCTAAGATAAAGATTGTAGAATGAAGTGTAAACTAAACTCACACAAATAAGAAAAACAGACAACAATAAGATTTTCTACAAGTGATTAGCTTGTTACTTTCAGCCAAGTAGTATTTTTTTTTTCTACATGCCTCACTTGTAGGACCAATGGAGGTATATATAGGAGAGTCCAAGACTTTCCAACTCCAATGTAGGAATACCACTAGCCATAGTAACTTACATCCTATAAATCCTCATTCCTTCACCATACCTATTAATCATGGCCATTAAATAATGAATCTTATTTATGATATTAAATATATTTTTTAGAATTTCACAATTCATTGGATTGAATTATGTCTTTAGAATTTATCTTTATTATTTATTTTTTAGATTTTTGCAATATTAATTATATTCTTTCACAATTCTTCAATTTATGAATTGGAGTATATCTTTAGACTTCCTCTTTTCAAAGTTCATGAATCATTATTAATTTTGAAACCATCACAATTCTCACAATATATATATAAGACTTTTAAAAAAGATATTATTAACACCATAATAAAAAATTAAAATTAAATAAATATATAAGATTAATTACTCTCATCAAACTGAGATATAGCCCACTTTAAATGTTGCACAAAATTATAATATTCCTATGAATATAAAGAGTGTACAATATGAAATGATAATGTAATTAATTAGAATATGTAATATAATACAAAAAAATAGTAATGGAATATTTTCTAGAAATTTATTTGAAAACAATATTTGTTATATGATGTGCTTGTTGGTCTATTGTCACATATCAATATAATAAAGTCATTTTTGTTTTTCACCTTATTGTGGCATATAAGTGCCCATGATTGAAAATAAATGTAGGAAGACAAAGTCTAACAAATGATAACAATTAACTTTCACTTTTATTAATTGTCATTGCAAAACTAACTACCAACGAAAATTAACATGACACATTCCAATTTAGAGGATGTTAATAGTATTTTTTGTAGTATATACAAAAATATTATTTTTAAATATTTTTCTACATTATGGGTCACAATCCTTCCATGTCTAGCATCTAGCTATGGATTCCACCAAGAAGGGATTAATTTGTTTTAGGATTTTTCAATTTTAAAAATAGTTTTGTTCAATTCCCTTATAAACTAAGCACAAACAGTGAGTTCTCTTGGAAATGGAAAATGAATGTCCATAAAGATAAAATCTAAATCAATAGCCATTGTAATATCAACATTTTAACATGATAATGAATAATAATGAATCAAAGTAAAGTGTTAAAAGTAAATGAGTAAGGAAAGAGAGATTTAAATGCTCATTTAAATGGTTCCCCCTCGAAAATCAATTTCAAGGTATACAACCACTTTCAAGCTTTTCAACTAAGCTTGAATCCACTAATCAAAACCTCTGTCATGACCTAAATTTTCTAGTTATGACCAGCTTGAATATCAATCCTTATTTGACATTCACCAGTCTTAATTTGTTCCCATTACCTATTATTATTATTCATACTTATTTCACCATTACTAGTCATGTTTACTCAGTTCCAATTTGTTACTTAAAGATATTGAAGGCCTATAATCTAAATGTGGTATAACTTGGAATATGAACATATTTTATAATTTACAATGGCATTGCCTAACATGCACATGTGGGGTTAAACATTGTTCACAAGTTTATCAAAAGGCTATCTAACACCTACCTAGCCTAGGAATCACTTCCCCAACACCTTATGTCCTTCCTAAGGCAAAGTAGTCAAAAGTTAGATTAACCTATATCTTATCAAGATTTCAAAAGCATAGGTTAATATGACTAAGCCCTATGGCCTTACTATTTACCAGTTTTCAAAAGACAAAAGTTAGTAAAACATATGATTTGATGGTAGACCACTAAGGGTTAAACCATCCTAAAGCTATCATAAGAAGGACATTTGGTGGTTCCATGGGTATGATCTCCACCTTGTGAAGCATTTCACAACCTACTAAATTCAAGATGACAATGTAATGGACTCTAATTTTATAGACTTCTAGCAGACTCATAATAATGGTGGAGAAGGTGTTGAATGTGATTTCCATTGGATCATTGTTCATGCTTACTTTTCTATACAAGGATTGATTGCAATGTCTTGAGATTCTAAAAAAAAAGTCCACAGAAGAGTGAGTCTGGGGCTCAGTGAGATAATTTGTACCAAACTTGTGAATTTATCCAACAAAGACCACACACATATATATCAACATCATATCCAAGTAGTTATTTCCCATACTCAATCTTATGTACATATCATTAAATTTTAAAGACTCACCTCCAAATGGTTTCATATCACATTGTACATAGTACGTTATACTAAATCAGAGTCCTTAATGCCTTAGGTTGCCAATCTTATGCATTATATTATTCAATATCATTATAACAAATTTTACAAGCCAGCCTTATCCAATTCATTGTATCAGAACACGTAGATCTAGGATCTGATTCATTTTTCCCTATCACATTCCATCAATCATATTTCAAGTCTCATAAGAGATATTCAAGCTATCAGTAATAACCTAGTCATAATAGTTATATCACATAAGACATATTTCCATCATAATCTCATTATCATCATTCCTCATATACCATGTATCATCTCATATCTCATGAGAAATTATTAACTTTAAACAATATCATTCACAACAACTATATCACAACATTCTCATTCATTCATGATGTCAATCATACATTCTTTGTTCCTTTACCATATTGGCAATTAAGATTTCTACAATAATATTAATGCATAAACAATTATTGGATTTAGTCATATTGGCTTACAAGTTTCTCATTTAGGATTTCATAATTATTATTCTTGACTTATTAGAGTCCATATGAAATTAAATAGAAGGGAATAGAAAGTGTCTCAAGAGGAAGTGGAATTAGGCTAGAAATATGAGAATTTCTGGTGGTGCGATCAAAATTGTGAGCATGATCGATGAAGAAATTTGAGTAGAATTGAGGAATTTCAATGTGATTGGTCCGATTTGACTCAAAGAAATCTAGTTCAAATTGTGAGTCTACTCACCAAAAATTTAAAACATTTAGGAAGTCCAAATTCATACATGATTAGGATCATGATTGGAATTGAGAAAGCAGAATTATGAAAGATCGATTCGAATTGTAAAGAAAAAAAACTAAAATTTTGATTTTAGTCTCAAGGCTTGAAGTCACAACATTGTTTTGTAGTTGCGAGCATGATCATGGGTTTAAGGCAAAAATGGTTATTCGAATTGTGATTTCTAGAAGATGAAAGCCAGCAAAAAAATAATACACACTTACATCAAGTCATAGGACTTCAACACAACATGTTTTGAGAACCTAAACAAGCCCAAGACTTAACTTTTCCACTAGGAAACTAATCATTTTAGCAACAAGCCTCTTCATATTAAACATTTTCATACCATTTCGAATACCTATGTCCTTCAACATATACTAACATTCAATAAGCCATAGTCATATAATCACCATGATTGATATGAAATGTAAGAATTACTCACCTTGACAACTGGAAACAAGTAAATCTAACAAATATTACAAGGAGCTCCAACACTCTTCAAGAACAAGAAAGAAGAGAATATTAGCTTCTTGAATTTTTCAAGGATTTCCTTCATCAACTAATCATATACTATTAGATTATGGTTCCATTGTATAGAAACAAACTAAATATAATAGATTGAAGTTCTAAAAATGCCAGAAAATCAAGCGGGTTTATGGGTTGAATAGTGACATAGATAGTGACTATGAACTTCAAAAATTCATATCTCAATTTATACTTAGTAAATTAATATGATTTTGGTGTCAAACTGAAGAGGAAGAAAGGAGGATTCAACAATAAAAATTTAAGAAAATAACATAAAAAGTATGTCACTTACTTGAAGAGAGAGAAAGCTTGCAAAGTGAAGTGTGTGTGTTTTTACATGAAGCCAGCCAAGTAAGGCCGAATAAAAAGGAAAGGGAATCGACTTGGATGGGGCAAAATAGGAATAGTTGGAGGTAATTTCCCGTGACTCATCTTTAACTTTGGTAACCTTTCTTATTTTCTTAACTTTTAGTCAAAAATTAACGTACTCACTGATCACTAGCAGCCATAAAATTTTACCAAAAATTAATTAAATTAATTATCTTTATAATGACTACAATTTTACCCTCGTTAGGTAGGTGTAATCCTAGTTTCAATCTTTTTGAAGTTTTCTACGAATTAAATCTAAAAACACAAATTTAATTTTCTGGGCATCGATAATAGAAACTTCAATTATCTAAAAATTCCTAAAATTCATATAATCCCTTTCTAATATATCCAAACTCCTCGTAGCCCCAGATTTATAGTTTCAAAATTCTTAAAAATCTCAAATTTGCCCTTTTTGGATTTTTTTTGAAAAGTCATTTTATTATCAAAATGAACTTTGAAAAAATTAGGGGTATCACAACCTCTAAGTTTAGACTAGCACTTGAAGAAGCTGCAATACAACAATTGCTCAACCAAATTGCAAATCCCTTTGAGATCCTCGCTCAAAGAAAAGAGTATTAATTGGGAAGTGGGGTTAAGGGAACAACAAAAGCAACATGAAAGCAAACTAGAAATCCACAGTATCTAGAGCAACCACATCCAGAATTTCATTAAGATGACTCTTCATAATGTTTAGGCGATTGTGAAGGTCCTTAATTTTTGCACTCATGTTGGCTTCAATGGAGGCCAACCATGCATTTAACTATTGGTGTGATTGTTCTACTGGCCCAAGAATATGAGTTTGCTGGATTTAGATTTGTCAAATAATAGTCAAAGTTTCATTGTACATGTTTGAAGAGCCACCAGAACCCAAAGCCAAAGCACTACCAGCACAACGTGAAGCTGATCCATTCAGGCTTACCTACCTTTTATTCATAAACCACATTTGCATCTGATGCAGGGTTTTCTCATTCATAGTTGTTGTGTTGTCCACATTTTCAACCTTTTTTCTAAGGATAAAGGCACCTGGAAATGTGAGAAAACTACAGAAAGCACCATTTCATGAGGTAGTGAACTCTGATTTGGCTTGGTGAAGAAAGTGCCTATATATGAAATGATGAGGTATGAAATGTTGATTTCCAATACCTTTTTCATAGCCCACATCAGGAAAAGCTCATCCTCAACAATGTTAGTGGAATTTATGTGATGGGGAAAGATCATCTTCACATGGTGTAGAGGAGGAGACGATCCTCCACAGATAAGCCAATTATCATTAGCTTCCCAATAGTGACTAGAAGTGCAGAATCTGGAAATAGTAACTTAATTTTTTCTTCTTTTGAATAATCTCCCACATCCATGCTAGTTATGAAATTAGACTCTCCTTTTATATTAAATAATTTGCAAAGTATTTCTACATCCAAAATGGTTGATTTCCTCATAAAAGATGCAGACAATTTCCCATTAGCTATTCTTAGGTTTGTATAAAATATTTGTACTGACCTAGGATAGCAAAAAGCATTATAGCAAACAAAGTTCAGCAGCTTGTATTTTTCGAACAAGACATATAGCTCTAAATGACTCCCTTTAAGGAATTTCTTCTCCCAACACTTAATAGAGGCAACAAATTTCTCTTTGTAACTAGCATACCTCTCATAAGATTTAGTGCTAGGGAAAAACTTTTGCTATTCGATAGCATGTTTGTGTGATAAGCCCTTTTGTCACCCATCATCTTTGTTCTCTTCTTTGAATCAAAGGCAAAATGGTTAGTCATTTTGATTTGGTGAAAATGAGAAAAAATGGGTTATTTGGGAGATTTAGTGTTTTTTATTGAATTTGGGAGAAATTGATGGAATTAATCCATTAAGATTGAAGGAAATAGGTAGTAAAGTGATTTCATAGAGAGAAATTGAGATTTAATCAGTTAGATTTCATGAAAAATGCACTAAGGTTTGAGAGAAGAGTTACGATCTAGTCTAAAAAAACATGCATGCTTTTATATATTGCTCGTGATTAGAATCAAGATTAGAATTGCATGCCTAGAAATACATGAGTGATTTGAATCGCAAACATCACAAATAAATGACTAAAATACATTCAACTTCTATTTGACTCATGATCAGAATCGTGAAGCTAACTAGGGCTAAATGATTTGAATCATAATCAGAATTGCAAAGCTAGTTGATCATACCGTAACATTATGAAAATTGACAATTTGAATTAAAAAAATGAGCTATAAGTGAGTGATTTGAATTGACAAGCTCCAAAACTAGCTTCAACTCCCAAATTCTACACTTCTCCATAAACCTAACATAAATGTAGATCATTTTAACCAAATCAATTGAACACTATGAAGAATCATCAATAAAAAGCAACAAACCTACAAAAAAAGATTTAGGGGACTCTCTGATGCTTAAGTTAGTATTGATTTAAGAGAAATAACGAAAGAAATTTAGTTGAAATAAAAAAAATTAGAAGATATAACTTGAGAACCAAGCCATTGAAAGGACTCAGATCAAGTGGGTTCATTTTCTAAAGGATTCAACATGCCCAATTCTCTTCTAATAAATGTAAAACAATTTTCATCTAGAGGTTTTGTAAAAAATATCAACAACTTGACAATCAATTTGCACAAATTCAAGAGCAATGTCTCTCATTTGAACATGATCTCTAATGAAATTATGTCATATCTTAATATGCTTGGATCTTGAGTACATAATAAGATTTTTGGTAAGATTAATGGCATTGGTATTATCACTCTTAATCAAAATTTTCTTAAAATTCAAATCATAGTCCTATAATTGTTGTCTTATCCAAAGGATTGGTGTGCAACAAATATTGGCGGCTATATGTTTTGCTTTAGCAGTGGATAAAGCTATACCATTTTACTTCTTACTATGCCATAAGACTAGAGAGTGGCTAAGAAATTCATATGCCCCACTAGTGCTCTTCCAATTCGTTCCACTTCCAACAAAGTTGACATCGAAATAACCTACCAAACAGCCAAAATTTGCTTTAGGATACTACAAACCTATGTGAGATGTGCCTACAAGATATCTAAGGATTCTTTTAATAGCAATTAAGTGTGATTCCTTAGGATTAGATTGGAACCTTTTACACATTCACACACTAAACATAATATCGAGTCTACTTGTAGTAAGATAAAGCAAACTACCTATCATACCACTATACATAGTGACATCAATTTTCTTACCTCCTTCATCAAGGTCAAGTTTGGTAGAGGAACTTATGGGAGTACCAAAAAGTTTAGAAAATACTATATCAAATCTTTTCAACAACTCCATTGTGTATTTATTTTGGCTAATGAATATTTGATCCTTTGATTGCTTGATTTGAAGACTAAGGCAACAGTTAAGCTCACCCATCATTGACATCTCAAATTCACCTTGCATAATCTTAACAAATTCTTTGTACAAGGATTCATTAGTAGCACCAACAATAATGTCATCAACATATATTTGTACTAAAATGATGTCATTTCCTTTACGCTTTATAAATAGTGTGAAGTCAACTTTATCTCCTGAAAAGCCATTTTCTAAAAGAAATTTACTTAGGCACTTATACCAAGCTCTAGGAGCTTGTTTGAGATCATAAAAAACCTTTTTAAGCTTAAATAGAGGTGATTTTCAAAACTAAGAGGTTATTCAATATAAACCTCTTCCATGATTAAATCATTCAAGAAGGCACTTTTAACATTCATTTGATAAAGTTTAAAACCCTTAATGTAAGCATATATGCTAACAACATTCTAATAGCCTCTAATCTCTCTATTGGCTCTTAAGTTTCATCAAAATCAATGTCTTCCTCTTGGATGTAGCCTTTAGCAACCAATCAAATTTTGCTTCTAACTATGACACCATTTTCATCAAGTTTGTTCCTAAAAATTCATTTAATTCCTACACTAGTGTGATCAATTAGTCTTGACATAAGATCCCAAACTTAATTTCTTTCAAATTGATTTAATTCATCTTGCATTGTCAAGAATTAATGTTCATCATTTATAGTATCATCAATAGATTTAGGTTCATATTGAGATAAAAATGCTAACTTTGATGTCGCAAGAGAATCATAATGCCTAGAGTGCAGATTCTTTATTGGTTTGACCATTGCTATGAAAGGATAGTTGTTTCTTTCTAGGCATTGCGAGAATTATAGCATTACAAAAATACATCAATGCAGGGACAATTGTAAATTAGGACTTTGGTGCCAATCGTATAGCCAAGATCTTAATGCTTCTCATTTTCCTTTGATAATTTTTTTCAAATAAAAAATATAGATTGCAAATTAAAAATCAACGTCATTTTCTGTTTTGCATGTCAATTAAAAATTTGACATGGATTGTTCTAACCTATAATGTTGCTCAAATAGGGGTCAGTTTCTAAATTAACATGTGTGGCATAACTAATGTTTAAGTGTGTTTTTGTAATAATGAACTTTTTTTTATATATTTTAAGAGAAATCTAAATAGGTTTTGAAACTAGAAGGAAGGTTCATGTAATATATTAAAACTTAGGGGAGGCCAAAGTATATTTTTCTAATGTATACGATGATTTTAGCATAAGTGGAATCAATTTTTTTTTTTCATGATGGAATATGCTTTACAGAATCTTTCTTATATTCCCAAGGATGTTTTAAGGATATGTTATATTATCATATTTACTTCAAAATTTAGAAGAAAAAAAATTCTAGGAATGTTTTTTTAGTCTAATATTCTCCCAAAATATTCCTTTAGGGGATGTAACATCTTCATTACTATTTATCACTATTCACCACCACCTGTTATCGTTGACCATCACTTATCATTATTGTCCACAGTCTACTACTACCTTCCACCATTGATATCATCTACCATTATTGATCGGTCAAGTTTCCAATGTTGACCACTCAATTTCTAATAAGAATACACTTTTGATAATTTAATAATATTTTTAAAGATATATAAATTGATTAAAATATAACATTGTAACATTTTTAGAATATTGAATTACATTCCTGGTAATCATGTTCCTAAGAATATTAAGATTCCTAAAAGTGTGTGATTTCTTAAACCAAACATCACTTATATGACAAAAATTTCATAATAAGAGATGAGATTTCACCCTCTCCTCTTAAAGTAATCGAAGAATCTAGCATTTATGTTATTTTGTTAGAACAATTTTCATTTAAAAATGTCATGGTTTAGGTTTTAATTTTAATTATAAATGAAAATTGCACTGTACCCACTTGTAATTTCTTTTTTTTTTTCATTTAATTCACCTATGTTTTTAAGTGTTGAAATTCACCCATTCATGATTTTCACTGTTAATACTTTATCCATCTAATTTTTTTTTTAGGTGTTGAACTATTTTTATTTGCTTTTTGTTTTATTTAATGTTCTCGAGCCCCATCTACATACATGTTCCAGTAAGGTTGAATCTTTCAAATAGATATCAAATGACAATCGTTTTTCTATATAAGATACGTACAAGGGCTTCAAAAGATATTAATGGAATATGTTATCAATCTCTAACTTAATCATAGCCGTAGGTTAGTTATATGGAATATGATGAGTGAATCAAATCTTTTTCATAACCAAAAAAAAAAAGCAAACAAACAAAGAGACTTCCATCCGAGAGGGATGCATGTTCAAGAATCAATTTACCACCTCGCAAAAGCAACAGTTTAATTAGAGATAGGCATGCATATAATTTCTTTGTTCCCATTAGCCAAACGCATGAAAATTATCTATTATTACTAAAGGAAGGTTGGCTTTTCTTTTTCTCGTGGCGCTTGACTTCACATGATTAAAGTGATCCATTGCGTAGAAAGTTCATTAATATAGAAAACAATTTATACTAATTTATCATATAATTAATATACTTAAATAGAAT
>JANHAO010028455.1:0-10603 GCA_026873985.1 Saraca asoca
GTTTCTGCAGTGCTTTTAGGGTTGATAGATTCTGGCATAGATCGGATTACGTGGATGGCAATTTCACTCAAATTCCATGAGTTTAATTAGATACAAGTATAAACCCTAAAAACAGCTATGAATATGAATATAAAGATTTTTATAGAGATTTTATTGAGAATGGATACAATTCCAAAATTACACTATCCAATCCTCTTTATATTCATATTATGTATAATAATTTATGTTTATATATTAAATTTAATTATATAATATAAAAAAATTACATATGTTATCATTTGGTTTCGTGATAAAAAATTTTAAGATTGAAAACCAATACTAAAATTTTATGGTTTTTTTTTCTACTGGCCTTTGGATTATTATTATTTTATTATTAGTTGAAAACTCTAATTTTTATTAGAAAAAAATATAATAGAACATGAATAAATATGCCTTATTTAAATAAAAGTGGTAAATGGTGATAGATAGAAGATTTAAGAATTTAGTGGGATCGAGATTGTACTGAAAAATTTGCTCATGCAGGTGGGGGGCAAAGATAGATAAATTATTTTTAAATGAAAATGGGAATAAGGATCTAGGTCCACTATCCATATCCTTTTTGTTATCATTTCTAGTTGAGTGAGATATGTTGACCAAGTTCCTTAGTTAAAATTGTTTTAAAATTTGGAAAGTATTTTGATGATAATAAACATGCCTTAGTCTTATTATTTATGATTTTGTTACAAGTTGGTGGGCTGATTGATTAAAGATTTCATGACTTTCATTTGAAAATTTTGAAGATTGCTAACACAGGCTCAGGAATTTGTAAGAGTTTTTGAATTTTTCTTTGATTATGTCAAGCTTTTATTTTGTTTAAATCATTGGTTTTATTGGAGATTTTCTTCAAAAGTGATTGATTAGGAAATATGATTAATTGATTCTATTTCAAAGTTAAAAATATTTTCTAAAATAATTTTCTCAATTCATAAGGATTTTTTACTTCTTCTCTAAGTAAAAATTTAATATAAATAATAACTTATTGTGTGGTTTCAAAGCGTGAATTGAGAGAGAAAGAGCTTGATAATAATTTTGGAAAAATTCTTGAGCTTATAGTATTCTACTTTGTAATTTTTCAATTCATTATCTTTTTGGATGAGGTATCCCAGGGGATTACCTAGAGAGTGAATTTAGAGTGTGGTATATCTAGGGAATTGCTAGATTGAGGGATTTTTAAGGAGTTATTCTTGAGTGAGGAATCTTAAGAGAGGGTGTTGCAACCCAAAAGTTTCTAAAAACTTCTCAAAGGCTTATTGAATCTTGAGGGACTACTAGATTTTAAAATGCATTGTTCATGAAGCAATGGAGAATGGATGTACTTTTTGAAGTAGATCTTCTTACAGGAACTACTATAAATATTTTATTTGTGCTTCTCTTCCATATCTTTTATTTTTTGTTATTTAACTTTCTTTTATCAAGTTGTTTATCTTGCTTTTCAATGCTTAAGATTATTTTTCTAAAAATATCTAAAAAAGTACTAAAATATAATTCATGCCTCTTGGATTGAATCCTAAGCTACAATTGGCATCAGAGCTTCATGTCTTGTGTTAAGATCCAACAATCTTAAGAGTGGTCTAGGATGGATTCAAACAGTTTTAGTATTTTGTTAGACTGTCCCCCTTTAAATAAATATATAGGTTTTAATGGATAACATTGTATTTATTAGAAGCAAAAGATGAAGGAATTTTTTGATACAATTGATATTGATATATGAGACATAATCAAGCATGGATATAATCTATCCACTAAGAAAGGTGTCATGACCTAATTTCTTGACTATGACCAACATGAATATCAATTTCTTAATTGATAATTACTAACCCATAACCTGTTGATCATGCACTTCTATTCATGTTTGCTTCAATAATTTCTAAATATTTTTAATCAAGTTCATTTAATTGGTTGTGGAACAACACACTCATGGGAAGGAAAAGTAATTCATTAATATATATATATATATATTCAGAATAATGTACAAAGACGTTGTCTATTAAGGTGCATGCCTATTCAACAATAACATTCAGGGTTATCCAATAACTTCCTAAAATTTATATACATTTCATTGGCTAGTTCTATGACTCATTCTTTTTCAACACCTCATATCCTTTCAAGGACAGGCAAAACAAAAATTAGTTTAACCTATAACATGAAATGAGTCAAAAGTATAGGTTAGACTAACTACGTCCTCAAGAACCCTATGACTATACTATATACAATTTCAAAAGGTTATCAAAACATAGATGGGAGATCCCTCAAGGATCAAACCATCTTAGGTCCATCATTAATAATACATTTAGGAGTTGTAGAGAAGTGATTTCTACCTTATGGAGAACCTCATAATCGGCCAGAGTCAGAATAACTTTATAATGCACTTTAATCTCATACATGCCAAGCAGACTAACTATAATGGTGGTGAAGGTGTGAGCAATTATCTCCATGGGATTATTATCTATTTTACATTTTAAAGGTAGGTTTATTTACTATATCTTGAGAATAAAAAAAAAAAAGAATTCCACATCATAGTGATTTTGGGGCCCAGTGAGATAATCCCTACCAAATTTATGAACTCTTCCAATAGTAATTAACACATGTATATGCACATCACAATTATATGATTAAATTATATTTATATACTAGGTTCTCTAATCAGGCCATTAGTTTTTGAAAACTTACCTTTGCATAATATTGGATCACATTATCCATAATACATTGTAATGAATTATAGGTTTTCATGGCTTCAAGCCATCATTAATATCATTATATGGTTAGGTCACATTAAGTCACATTCAAGATTTCCTAAGATAACAATTTAGATAAACAACAATAAAAATAACAATTATAAATCTCCTTGTTACTTCGTTCGAACCTTATCCCGCACTAGCCTAACTTTGTCCTTTCGGACTCCCGCCTTATACCACTCCCCATATTGAAATGTACAAATCCAAGATTTGGTTCTTTTTCCCAATCTCATCTTATCAAACATATCTCGTCATCATGAATTGCAATTCACTTTATGTCTCATGAGAACATTCTAAACTATAAACATTACCATTAATTTTATGATCAAATTACACATTTTTATTTAATCTCAAATTCAATCTCATGGATCATGAATTTTAATACCCTCATAATCACATATTTCAATATCACTGCCATGACAATTATCAATATTGCTATAATAGAATTATGTATATACGATAATTATTTTCATTGATATTTGTTTATGAGTTACTTTCTCAGGGTTTCTTAATTGTCATACTCGAACTAGTTAGGATTCATATAAGATTAGTCCAAAAGGAATTCAGGAATTTCTTAGGAAGAAGTGAATTTTTAGGTTGAAAGAAATACAAAATTTTGGAGGTGCGATCATAATCATGAGCATGATCGTGGATGAATTTTGAGTAGAATCACAATTAGAATTATGGTATTCAAATAGGAAAAGATTGATTCAACTCAAGGAAATTTAGTTGTAATTGTGAGTTTACTCGTTGAAACTTGCAACCCTTTAGGAAGTCCAAATACAAATGCGATTAGAATCGAAAAAACAAAATTTATGAGGGACTAATTTGAATTATGAGAAAATAACTTAAATTTTGATTAGAATCTTAAGACACTAGACTATAATATTGTTTTGTAGCTATGAGTATGATTGCGATTTTAGTTCAAAAACTATGATTCAACTTACACGATCTGGGAACACAGGAATAACAACAACAAAAATAGGGGAAATAACTTGGAATTTCAAACCACCTCATAGGATTTTAACACAACACATTTTGAACACTTAAACACGCATAAAACTAGGCTATTCCAATAGAGGTCTACCATTACATCAATCAATCATTCAAACTCAAGCTTTACCATAAAATAAAAATATCCATTTCTTTCAACTTGCATCACCATTCAAAAAATCACAAGTAGAAAATGCATCATAGTTCCTAAGAAAGGTAAGAATTACTCACCTTGGTAGCTGAAATAGGAAATCACAACTAGTCTCACAAAATCTTGTATACTTTTCAAGAACAAAAAGAAGTGCATATTAGCTTTCATATTTTCCTAAGGTTTTCTTTCTTCAACTAATCATATATAATCATATTATAGTTCTAATGCAACAAAACATGCTATATCTAATAGATTCAAGCTCTAAAATACTGGAAAAATCAAGCTGATTTATGGGTTGAACAATGTCATGAATAGTGGCTATAGATTCCAAAAATTCATAACTCAAGTTTTTCTTTATGAATTAACAAGATCTTGGCATCAATTTGAAAAGGAACATGAGAGGCTAAAGAAAGAGTTGCTTACATGGAAGAATAAATGCTTACATGAAAAGAAAGAGAAAAAGAGTTGCAGAGAGAGAAAAAGAGTGCAAGTTAGAGGAGAAATTTTGCATGGGCAGTAACTGAAGATAGGCTAAAGAAGAAGACAATGAACTAACTAAGGAAGGCCAAAATGGGAAAAGAAAAAGTTAACTTAAGTCTTTGACTTTTCCTTTTTAATAAACTTTCTTATCTTCTAAATTTTAAATTTGAATTTGATGTACTCACTGGTCGTTAGAGGCTATGAAATTTTATTACAAATTAGTTAAATTAATTAACTTTGTAACAACAATAATTTTATACTAGTTGGACACTCGTAGCCCTAATTTCAATCTTTCCAAAGTTTTTCTAGAAATTAATTTCCCAATAATACTAATTTTGTTACATCAATATTCAAATTGGAAATTTAGATATCTTGAAGGTTCCTTAAATTCATATAATTTATTTCTATCTTATTTAAACACTCTGTGTCTCCAAATTTATAGTTTCAAAAATTTTAAAAATCTTAAATTCCTTTTTTTTTTTTCAGATTTTCAGAACTATTTTATTACCAAAATTAATTTTAAAAAATTTGGGCTATTACAATTGTCCCCCCTTAAAAGAATTCATCCTCGAATTCTAAATAGTGATAGTAACTTAGTTGGAATGAGCCACTAATTATGAATAATATTTTATATTAAGTAATTATTATAGTTATCTCTTACTGAATAAATAGGGATATTTTTCTCGCATATCAGTTTCCACTTTCCATGTAGCTTTTTATTCATCATGCCATCCCCACATCACTTTGACCATGGAAATTTCTCTTGATCTTAGCTTTCGAACTTACTGATCGAGAATAGCTATTGGTTGCTCTTTATAGGTTAGTTTGGTATCTAGTTGAATCAGTTCTCCTTTACTGATATGGGATTTGTTTAGAATATACTTCCTTAATATGGACACATGAAATACTAGGCGGATTCTTTGCATCTTAACTAGCAATTCTAACTGATATGCCATAGCTTCGACACGTTTGATAATTCTAAATGGTCCTACCTACTGTGGGGCCAACTTCCCGTTTTTGCCAAATCACATAATTCCTTTTATAAGGAACATTTTGAAAAATACTCAATCATCAATCTTGAACTCTAAGTCTCTTCTCCTATTATTCATGTATGACTTTGATATAAATACAAAATCTTTTCATACCAAAAACTTCTTTGTTAGAATATAGGGGAAACAAAAATCCAAGATAACTTATTTTTACTGGTGGAGAAATTGGGCATACAAGGTATTCATGTGCTCATATAAGAAATTGATATGTTGAAGTTGAAAAAAAAATTAGGTTCTTAAAAGAAGAATCGAGAACATTAATACTCATGGACCCAACATATTTTTAATTATTAGTTAATTAATTATTCATAATTTTTAATGTTATAGGTGTTAATTTTTAATTATTAGTTATATTTTCTTATATATTTGAATTAGGATCGACTAATTATAATTAATGAATTATATTTAGGAATTATATGCATTTTTAATTATATTCTATATGATTAAGTAATTAGATGACATAGTTAATAGTGTTATTAAAATTACTTTATTAATTACATATATTTTTAGTTAAAATATATTTTTATTTTAGAAATTGCATATATTAATTTTATTAATTTTTGAAATTAGTAAATATATTGTAGATATTAATTATTAATTCCTTAAATAGATTTTGTTATTGTTTATTTTTATTAAGTAAGAGAAAATATAATAATGAAACTATTTACGAAATTTTCATAAATAGTTTCTCCTATATATTTCTATAAATATGTAGTGATTTTCTCCTATTTGAACTAATTTTAATAAATAGAATATGAAAATTCCTAAATACCATAGGTGGATGTATGATAGATATCCTTCGGGGCGTAGTATACATAAGATGGATTTTCTTAATAGAATAGAAGAATTTATTGATTTTGTAAGAACTCAATCAGTTTATATACGTAATGGTTGGATAAGATGTCTATGCTCCAAACATAAATATAGAAAATTTTTACCTCCTAATAAAGTTAAGGTTGATTTGTATAGATTTGAATTTAAATATGATTACTGATCACGAACTGATCATCGTGAGAAGAGATCTACAGAAAAAGGAGAATCTTTTGGTGGTGTGACATGAGATTTGTATAATGTAAATAATATGTATGAGAACATAGTGTTGAATGTTGGTTGGTTAGATGTTATAACTCACTTTGACAAGTCCATATATGTTTTTGACCTTGATTATCCTAAGTCTAGAAAATTCAAAGAGAAAAATTGATGTGTTTATATAGCCATTGATAGATGAGTTACTCACTTTATGGAATGATAGTATTCCAACATATGACATATCAATGAAACAAAACTTTCAAATAAAGGTTGCATTAATGTGGATTATCAATGACTTTTCTACATATGAGATGTTATCTGATTGGCAAATGGCTGGAAAATTAGCTTGTCTATATGTATAAAATCTACAAAAGTATTCATATTAAAGAATGGGAGGAAACATTCATGATTTGATTGTCATAAACCATTTCTACCATATGATCATCCTTATAGGAGAAATAAGAATAACTTTATAAAAAATAGAGTGGAGAGATCTGAACACCTCCAAGGTTAATAGATGAACAAGTTTTTGGTTAAATTTGTTCCATTCCAAAAGTTGAAAAAAACTTGGCCAATTAGGATGCCAAGATATAGTGTGGATCACAATTGGACTAAGGAAAGCATATTCTAGGACTTGCCATATTAGCAATCTAACTTACTTTGATACAATCTTGACATCATATACATAAAGAAGAATGTCTTTAATAATGTGTTTTATACAGTGATGGATGTTCAAGGGAAAATCAAAGACAATATTAAGGTGATGTTGGACTTGCTAGAATACTACAACTTAAAGAAGATATAAATGGAAAAATATATAAACTTGAAGCTTCCTATACCTTGAGCTTAGAAGAGAGAATGACAGTTTATGAGTGGGTCAAAGAGTTGAGGATGCTTGATGACTATGCCTCTAAATTGGATAAGTGTGTTAATGAACATGATGGTAAGATACTTGGTATAAAAAGCCATGATTGTTGTATTTTCATGGAAATATTGCTTCCTGTTGCCTTTTTTAGATTCCTAAATCTTGTATGGAAAGCTTTAGCTAACCTAAGTCAATTTTTTAGAGAATTGTGCTCAACAATATTCCCCTGATAATATGCAAACTTGAACGGATCTTCCCACCAAGGTTTTTTGACTCTATGGAGCATTTGCCCATTCATTTGTCATTTCTAAAAAAGGTAGGTGGCCTTATGCAATATCCATGAATGTATCTGTTTGAGAGATTTCTTAATAGGGTGAAGAAGAAAGTCAACAACAGAGCTAAACTCAAAGGAAGTATATGTGAGGCTTATTTGACTGAGGAGATAGCTCAGTTTTGTCAATACTATTTTAGCCTTGATGTGCAATGCCAAAGCACATAAGTTAGTAGGAATGATGACTGGGGTGGTGATGCAATCTTGGAGCCTATTCTTTCTATCTTTAATTTTCTGGGATGCTATACTAGGTTTCACTAAAAGCGATATTTGGATGACAAAGAATTGAAATCAGCCACAACATATATGAAAAAATGGAGCTATTTAAATAGTAAGTATTCATGTAGCTATCTTAATAAATCATTCTATATTTTCAATTTTGATTTCATCAATTTTAGAATACTAACCCCATAGTATGTTTGTTCATTAGTTGAAGGCTATGTATCTAGTGATGCAAGATGAAAGCATTGAAGCAATGATCAATGCTCAGTTTGCTTCTTAGTTTTGCTATTTTGTAAATATAAACAATAATTACTTTTCCTATGTGACATTGTTTATAGATGTATGATGAAATTTTGATATGAAATTATGTTATTCTCATGTTCACAATCCTTCTAATGGTGTGGTCAATCAATATATGTTGGATTTAGCTTGAGGTCTTTTAAGGGCAGTCAAAACATTTCCAACGTATTTTGTCAATAGTTATATGTTCCATACACACCAATGGAGTGAAGGGAAAAAACAATTAACAGTGGAGTACGTGTGAAAGGTATAGGGAATGTCACAATAAGGGAAGATGACTTTTATGATGTTCTTAAAGAGATTGTATAGCTTGAGTATCTAGGATTGCTGATCGAAAGGGTGGTGCTTTTCCACTATAAGTGGTTTGATCCTATGTTAAGCCGTGGTGTGAGATTACAACCCTAATATAGTTGAAATTAAACATACCAAATGACATGCCAAGTATGATCCCTTTATCATTGCATAACAAGCAACACAAATATATTATGCACCATACCCACGAACAAAGATAGATAAGCAAGGTTGGTAGGTTGTTATAAAGACCAAGTCTCATGGAATGGTTGAAAATACTCACACAATATAATATGTTTACTTGGATGATCATATGTCATATGCACCTTAATTGATTCCAACAAATGATTCGATTATATGATGAAGTTAATAGATACGAGGAGGTGGATACGCTAATAGATGTAGAATAACAGGGCGATGTCAACAGTGATGAAGAAGAGGATAAAAATGATTATGAAAAAGATGCAAAGAGGAATCTAACGGATGAAACTATTATTTGATGTATAACATATTAATTTGTTACTTGTATATATGAGAATTAAATTACTCTATTCATATTTCAATTTATATGATTATTTTTTAATTATGTCACATGTGAATATTTGCAAATAACAGGTCGTAGAGGTTCTAGACAAGGAAGTAGAGGACATCAGTCACAGGGATGAGGTTCCCCTTATGATTTCCTTATTAGCAATTTGCTTGTAATTGCTGGCCAGAGCCCTCCAACTGTTGTTCCTCCTGCCTACACTTTCATGCCTACATCATGATTGACATTTAGCCAGATGGAGCCACCTACATAAGCATTGACATAGACGCAGTCACAACGGCTGGATAACCTATCCCTAAAGATAGTTAAGACACCTTCACAGATTGTGCCTCTATCTATAGGAGCAACATCTGCCTTTAGACAATCTCCATTCCCCGTGGTATCTGTGCTTAGTTCTAGGTAGACCATTATGCCATAGAAGATGAGATATGTATTCTTAATTAATTTCTTAATTATATTTATTTAATTTTTTTAACATTATTTATTTTTATTGGTTAATCAGGTTTTTCCTGACCAATGAGCTAGTAGGCATCATATACTCATCAGTACGAGGAAGTATGAAGGTGTATGGCCTATATGGAAAAATATTATGAAGCCCACCCATAGGATGTTATACATGAAATTTGGAGTAAATTAATGCTTTGTTTATAATTTAAATTTCTTTTATTAAACTATTCACTAAATATCTAGTGTTTTCCTTGTGTTTTAATTGTAGAAGTATTAGAAATGAAACCCTTCTTATGAGAAAGACATGTGGAAAAATTTCAACCATAAGGGTTTTAACAAAATGAAAAATATGATAGATGAGGTACAAAAAAAGAGGCCCGCTGAACCAGACTGGATTGAGAATGAAGAGTGGAAAGGCATTCTCAAGTATTAAGAGGATCCTAAATTCAAGTCTAAATCTAAGCAAAATAAGAGGAACAAAGCCTCAGATGCAGCTAGACATGGTTTCTCCCTACATATAGGTAAATCCACCCACGTATTAGAGCGTCGATTGCACATGGTAACATTATTTTAAATTAATGTTATTTATACCATTTTAATTTTATTTTATTTATGTCTATAAAAATTTTCATGTTGTGTAGATATGTGAGACTCAGGTTGAGCTGCTTGTGGACAGCTTATTTTATTGCACCCGCACTTAGAAAGATGGCTAATGGGTCTTGCCTCGAGCTAGACAGTCCTACGTAAGTAGCTTCTCTCAACTTATATTATTTGTTATAATGTATTGTATATTTAGTAGTAAAAATATTATATTTATAATATCGAATAATTAATTATTTTAATTTGTAGGAAAATCTTAACAAAAGAAAAGAGGACTTGGCATAGACTCAAGCATGGAGAGGTGAAGGCTCTGGGGACATAGCTAGTGATATGGCGAGGCCATCTGATCGTGATTTGTGAGTGGATATCTTTGACAAGACTAAGGGTGTGTTTGGCAAAATTAGCTGATAAGCTAGCTGAAAGCTTATAAGTTAAATTTTAGCTGAAAGCTTTTAAGCTAGCTTATTAAAATTGAAGTGTTTGGTAAAAGTAGCTGTTAAGCTAGTTGGTAAATGTAAAATGAC
>JANHAO010028456.1:0-10610 GCA_026873985.1 Saraca asoca
GAAATTGATCATAAAATTAATTGGATTAATTTTATATGCCTTCAAATGATTTGAAGGACATTTTGGACTTTTGCCAACATTTCGGAGGCCTATTGAGTCACATGTATAACGGAGAACGATATGGCCAAAGTTTGGATATGTTTAATGTCTAGGGACCAAAATGCAATTTAATGAAATTGCTGGGGCTGAAATGTAGTTTAGTGAAACTACAGGGGCTGATTGCAAATAAGGAAAATTGTTTTCCTCAGCCTTAAATGACGCCGTTTTGGCTTAAGGAGGCTGGCCAAAATGACATTGTTTCAGCTTCCTCTTCCTCAATTGCTTTTGGCTGAATTGTTCGATCAAGAAGAAAAGAAAGGCCGTGAGGCCGAGAGGCCAAGAGAGGAGAAGCCATCTTCCTTGGCTGCATTCGGCAGAGACCGAACCAGAGGAGGAGAGGAAGAGAAATCGAAAGGGGTTTCGATGTTTTTAGCTCTTTCCTTTGCTTTGGCTAAAAGAGTTTTGGCCATGATGGAGAAGAGTTCCCTATGGTTTTTGGTTGTGAACCAAATCAGAACAGGGGAAGGAGAGCCAGAAGAGTTTCGGCAGGTTACGGCTCCTTCTTGGTCCATCCAGCTCCTAAGACTTGCTAGCACAAAGAGAGGAGTTGTAGAGGCCTTTTAAGGCATTCTTCGGCATGGATTTTCGGTAGAGGCAGGACAAGTGGACTGTTTGGGTGACTGAAAGATTCATCTCATTTCGCTGCATTTCTAGCTGGATTAAAGGTTAGTCTTGCTTCCTTTTACTCTTAATTTGATGTATTTGATACATTGAAACCTCTTACCAACGGGATCCTTAGGAGTTTGTTCAGCCAAGTTATGTTCTCCCTTGAAATTTTTTTGAAATTTCGGCCACCTTGGACCGGACAAACCCAACAATAAGGACATTAAATAGGATGAACTATGAAAACTAGGTTGAATCTCTAAAACTATATCTGGCAATCACCAATATAGATTTGGCACTTAAAAGGAGAAGCTTATTAGTGACTCAAATTCAAGTGCTGAATAGAAGGCAAAGCATGAAAAGTGGACACATGAATCAAGGGTGTTTAACGGTCATAAAGTAACAATGGATAGGACCATTAAGCAAAGCATACTTGAAACTGGAAAAACCAAGTCTTTTCTTGATTCTATTGCTGAAAAATTCATGGTATTTGACAAAGTTGAAAAAAGATCATTACCTCTCACTACTTAAGGAATACCGCATATGATGGTATTAAAGAAAGTGTGAGAGCACATTTTGAAATAGGTTTATTATTTCAATAAATTGAAGAGCATGGACATTGACTTGGGTGAAAGTTTCCTAATCTGGCTTGAATTAGAGTTGTTACCTTCTCAATTTGACGTTTTGAAGACCTCATACAATACCCAGAAGGGTGAGTAGGATGAGAAGTGATCTAATTTCTATTGTCAGTCAGGTAGAAGAAGACACAAGAAAGGGAAATGTTGAAATTATCAACTTGGTTTCACATAATTCATCTTTAGGACATGGGATGAAAAGTGATCACAAGGACAAGCACGAGAAATTAACTCATGACAGGAAGAAATGTCAAAGTAAAAAGAATCACTACAAGCCCAAGAAAATATAGTTCAAGGGGAATTATCAAGTGTCTGCAAGAGTGGGCAATTGTATAAGTCTACTAGAATTAATTAGTTAAATGGCACTTATAATTATTGAGTGTTGACTATTTTTTACTGAAAGCCATTCCATTAAAATCAAATTTTGTGGTTAAAGTGATCATTGTTGTTTCTTTCAGTCTTCCTACATGTTATGGGTATTTTTGGAACCATATGAAATGGGCTGGCAAAGGCCCAACAGATTAGCCCAACTGAGAAGAGCCTAACCTATTTTGGATTGAGGTCACAGGAGCTAGCTAGCAAGTCACCCAGTGTGAGCTCAGATTGCCAAGTGAGCTATCCCATGTATATGTACAGAACACCAAAGTCTAGTCAGCAGCCAAAGGCACATACTTCCAACCAACTGATTAGCCCCCCAAAAATCAACAGTGAGTTGCCTAGAATTTATTGCCCGATGTGGTAGAAAAGATAATTTTACAATTTATCAAATTATATTTGTGACACCCTGCATCTAAAAATAAGGGAAAAATCATTGTAAAAAAAAAGAGAGAAAAAATACATACAAAAACTCTGCCAAAAAAGTGAGAGAATACATGTACTGCAACTCTGCTAGACTATATAAAGAAGCAACTGTATAATGGCAAATATAACCATCATGGACGTAGGGGTTATACTGACTTTAGCTGAACCATGTTAAAAAGCCTCTGGTGTCCTTTGTTCTTCCTCCCCTTTGATCTTTCCGTACACTTAACAATTTACAGTTTGAGATTTACTAAACTTTACCTGTTGACCAAATTTTGTCGTCAATATTTTGGCACTAGAAGGAGGGCCCAAACTGCACTCTCTCTTTTTCCCTAATTTACTGTGCAACAACAATTGCAAGAGGAAGAACCACCAGAAGTATAGATGCTACTGCTAGCCAACCTGAAGGTCACGTGTAACAACAATGAGAAATGTTACCAGTTGGGGGCTTAGTCCCTCCTATGGTAGGCACCTCTACTGCTCCTATAACAGGTACTGTTGCTAGCATGGCTTCATTGACCCCTCGTAGCCTACTATTTTTAGGACTGATAGAATGCAAGCATGGCACCAATGTCAAGAGGCGCTTGAAAACATGGTGAAGGAGTTTACCGATGTGGTGAGGGCTAGCACAAACATAGGCCCAGGGTGCACAAAGACAAGTTGAGTTCATTGTGCTCAGAAAAGAGTTCCAACAGCCAGGAGCTTAGCAGGAGGGACCTGTCAGATCAGAATGTTAATAAGCTGATTTTGTTCACTTGACTAATTCATGACTAAGGTTAGAGGTGTATCAAGCTCACAAAGACAATGAAGGAGATGATTAGCGACATGAGAGCTTGCGCTGACAATGAATCTCGAACAGGACCAATCATAGATGTAGATCAAATTGCTACTCACCAGGTCATGAGCACAGCAGAAGGCATAAAGCCTTAGATCACCATTCCTATGACCAATGAGGTGACAAGAGTTATTGGACCACTAGCCATTGGTCTAAAACACAAGACCCGATGATCAGAGAACTATTTCAAATGGTACAGTTGTTAGAGAAGTGCCCTCTGACTCAAGACAAATAAGACCGTTACAAGGAGAGGACACCGTTCACCACAAAGATTGAGACAGAGCATTTTCCTTATAGGTTTAAGGTCCCAAACATCCTATAGTATAATGGGGACAGTGACCTATATAGCCACTTGGATGTATTTAATGTCTAAATGGATCTTCAGACCACCAATCCATTAGTCAAATGCCATGTTTTCCCTACCACCCTTGGAGATATACCTTAGACGTGGCTCAAGAGCTTCCCAGCTCACAGTATTCACAGTTGGAAAGAATGCTAAAAAAGATTCCTCAACTAATATAAGGCACTAAGAAGGTAGCTCACACTATCTTGTCACCTTGTAACAGTCTTTCAGCGGAGAGATGAATTGCTAAAAGACTACATCACCTAATTCAGGCGTGAGGTCAGCAATGTAGAAAATCCTTCAAACGAAAGCATCCTCTCAGTGATCTCGACTAGACTTCACAAGGATGGAAAATTGTATAAGAGCATATATAAGTCTCTGGTGAGGGACTTGAGCAAATTTTATGAGCAAGCCACCAAGAAAATTAGATGGAAGGAGACTTTTGGCCTAAAGAAGCCCAGCCAGAAGAATAAGGCAAGTGGCCCTAGCCAAGCCAAAAGAGAGGCAATGGTAGGAATAATAGAGAGATTCAAAAGGATGGCTCTAATGGCTAGGCCTCAAAAAAGGTGAGGGGTGAGTGACCTCAATGCCAAGGTCACCACGATAGCTATAGCATCCTGTCAGATACTCCAGATAGGATTTTTGCAACAGAGAAGGATAAGGAGGACTTTAGGGAGCCCAGACCTATAAGGACTCTTCTTGAGCACAGGGACAGAAATAAATTTTATGCCTATCATAATGAGGTCGGGTATAATACTTCAGAGTGTTGGGCGCTCAAGGATGCCATTGAGGATCACATTAAGAAAGGTCGCTTGAAGGACTATGTAATGTGACCTTTAAGATAACGACCTCAATGACCCAACAACCAACACAACATCAGCATCAGTAGACTCCTGAGCATGAGGAGGTGCCATCGATGAGGACTATATTCACCATTCACGGTAGGCCTTATATTATAGGCACTTCCAACAGGTCATATGACCACTACATGCAAGAGGCAAGCCACGTCTTACTCATAAGTCACGAGGAACATGAAACACTCATCAAGAAAGCTAGAATAGCCTCAACAACATCACCTTCATAGAAAAAGATACCCAGGGAATACACACTCCTCACAATGATGTAATGCTTATTCGAGCCAAAATAGGCAATGCCAAGGTAAGGAGAATAATGATTGACACTGGCAGCTCGGTGAACAAAATGTATAAAGGGTGCTTCAAGCAAATGAAAGTGAGCACGAGCCAATTGAAGCCTTCCCCCAAGCCCCTCTACGACTTCACGGGGGATGGAATATTACCAGTGGGGCAGATAAACTTCCCAATTACTCTAGGAGACTCAGATCACTAAGCCATTGTTCCAGCGAACTTCCTAATCATAGATTGTCCCTCAGCATATAATATGGTGTTGGGACAACCTACAATGAATGACCTTGATATGGTCACATTGACCAGGATGCTCACTGTCAAATTCTTGATGCCTAATGGAGTCGAATTTGTGTGAGGAGAACAACACATAACTTAGTGTTGCTATGAAAATGAGGTTAAGCTTGGAGTAAGAGGAAAAAAAGTTAATGTGGTGTCTGGTGGAAAACAACGAGCCATGAGCACAATAAGGGTTAGCCACAACCTCGACCCATGTGAGGTGGGTACAGAATGAGCTACTGGCCCAACAAAGGAGCTTGAGGATGTGTAAGTCAGTGAGACGGATGCTGAGAGATGACTCAAGCTAGGGAAAGGCTTGCTTTTGGATGTGAAAATGTAGTTAACCAAATTTCTTAAGACGAATATGGATATCTTCGCCTGGTATCACGAAGATATGGTGGGAATCAACCCCAGGGTTGTGTCGCATAAACTTAATATCGACTCCTATTATAAGTCGATTCACCAAAAAAGAAGACCTATGACTGCCAAGTATTATGTCGCTATGAAGGAGAAGGTGGATAAGCTTTTAGCTAACAAGTTTATCCAAGAAGCCTATTCCCTGACTTAGGTAGCCAACCCCGTACTCGTAAAGAAGAAGAATAGGAAATGGAGGACCTGTATTGACTTCACAGACCTTAATAAGGCATGTCTAAAGGATAACTTCCCCTTATCGAGAATCAATTAGGTCGTAGACATAACAACGGGGCACCAACTTCTTAGCTTTATGGATACCTACTCGAGGTATAACCAAATCCCTATAGATGCTCAAGATGAGGAATACACCTCATTTATCATTAACCGCGGGCCATATTATTGCAAAGTGATGCCCTTTGGACTAAAGAATGTAGGGGTAACCTACCAATGGTTAGTGAATATGATTTTCAAGGAGCATATTGATAGAATAATGGAGGTGTACGTGGACGATATGTTGGTAAAGTCTGAGTAGGTCACTAACCTTGTCTACGATCTAGGAAAGATGTTCCAAATCCTAAAAAAGTATCAAATGAAGTTGAATCCACATAAATGTACATTTGGGATTTCTTTGGGAAAGTTCCTCAGATTCATAGTAAATAGTAGGGGAATTGAAGCAAATCCTGAGAAGGTCAAAGCTCTCATTGACATGAGATGCCTTACTGGAGTCAAGGACGTGTAGAGCTTAAATGACCAGGTCGTAGTGCTTAGCAAGTTCATCTCTAAGGCAATGAATAAGTGTGTTCTTTTCTTTGATGTCCTAAAAAAGGCAATGAAGTTTGAATGGACACAGTAATATGAAGTTGCCTTCAAGCAGCTCAAATAATACCTCGGGCAAGCTTCTCTTTTGTCCAAACCAAAGGAGGGTGAGAAGCTAGTCATCTATATAGGAGTGTCCTAGTACATTCTTAGTATGGCTTTGATGCGAGAAGAAAGTGGAGCTCAGTTTCCCATTTATTACATAAGCAAAAGGTTACTGGATGCTGAGATAAGGTACTTACCTATGGAAAAACTTGCCTACTACCTGGTAGTTGCATCAAGGAAGCTGCGACCCTACTTCCAGGCTTACAACATAAAAGTGCTCACATAGTTCCTACTCAGACAAGTCTTGCAAAAGACAGATGTCTTAGGTCATCTACTCAAATGGGCAATTGAACTGGCTCAATTTGATGACATTGAATATAAGCCCAGACCAGCAATCAAAGGGCAAGCTTTGGTAGACTTTATTACAGAATTCACCGGACCTACACAAGAAAAAGTAAAGACTTCAAAAGCTCTATGTTAGGAACCATATGTTGATGGGTCGTCAAGCGAGCAAAAGGCTAGGGCAAGAGTGCTTCTCATTAGTCCAGAGGGGCATAAAATCCTCTATACATTGAGATTTAGTTTCCAAGCCACAAACAATGAAGCTAAGTATGAAACATTATTAGCCGGGCTGTGACTGACAAAAGAAATGCGAGAATTTTAGCAATTCACAGCTTGTTGTTTGCCATGTATAGGAAGAATACTAGACTAGAGGATAAAAAATGACCATCTACTTGTAGAAAGTCTAGGAATTACTAAACTTGTTTCAATAATATGAAGTCAATCAGATGCCATGAGCTCAGAACGCTTATGCTGATGCCTTAGCTTATTTAGACATGATTAAGGATGCTGACTTTCTGAGGGCAATCCTAATAGAATTCCTCTCGTCACCAAGTATAGAACAGAAGGATGCCTTGATGACATTTGTTGAGGCACCAAGTTCCTAGATGAACCTAATTCTAGACTATTTATAGAATGACAAACTACCAGAAAATAAGCTCAAGAAACGACGATCGTGAGCTCGGGTAGCCAGATATTACATCTATGATAATATGCTATACAAAAGAGGATTCTCAACTCCATTTCTAAGATGCATTGATGGCCATGACTATGACACTGTCCTAAAAGAAATCCATGCCTGCCATTGTAGAAATCATGCTGGGGGGTTATCTCTAGCTCAAAAAGCTCTCCGACAAGGATTCTATTGGCCTATAATGAAATAGGACATTGTTGATCTTGTCAAAAAATGCAACAAATGCCAGAGGTTTGCAAATATCCCATGAGCTCTACCAGTTTGCCTGTAGCAGATGGTTAGTCCATCACCCTTTATGATCTGGGGCATAGATTTGATTGGACCACTCCCTATAGCTCATGGAAATTGCAAACATGCAGTAGTGGCTATAGATTATTTCACCAAGTAGGCAAAGGCAAAGGCAAAGGAGCTCACAGAGATCTATTCTGCAAAGATTAAGAAGTTTGTATGGAATAACATTATTTATAGATTTGGAGTCCCCCAGCAGATCATGATTGACAACGGGACCTAATTAACAATAGGTAGTTCATCAAGTTCTGCAATGATCTCAAGACCACAAAAAGCTTCTTAGTTGTAGACCATCCACAGGCCAATGGACAAGTTGAAACCATCAACAAGATCATCAAACAAATTTTGGGAGTTAAAAAAGGAGCGTAGGTAGATGATCTGTAGAACGTGCTTTAAGCTTATAGAACCATAACTCACAGTACCATAGGAGAAACTCCCTTCTCAATGGTATATGGGTCTGAGGCAATAATCCCAGTAGAACTTGAAGTAGCATCACAATAAAGAATTACTTTCAATCCAAATGACAACAACCAACTGCTCATTGCAAATCTTGATCTTATAAAAGAAACAAGAGAAAGAGCTCACCTTAGAGCCATGACCCATTAGCAATGGGTTATAAGGTATTACAATAAAAAGGTCTAAGTTCGGCACTACAAAATTGGTGACCTCGTACTATGCCTTATCCTTCTAGGAGCACACAAGGCCAACGAGGGAACCTTAGGTCTGATTGGAAGGGCCCATACCTCATTAAGAAAGTCCTAGCCAATGGAGCTTACCACCTAGCAAATATGAATAAGGTTGAAGTCCCCCGAGCTTGGAATGTTGAGCACTTTCACCCGTATTATCAATAGAGATCCTAATCTTGTAAATTATTTAGAAATTAGTAAAAGCACTTAAGTGTTTTCTCAAATTTTCATGCCTGTGTTTATTAATTTCTAAATAAAGCCTCAACAAGGTCTTACATAGGAAGCGACCTATATATCGATCATGGAATGCAAGTTGAGACATGACCTACTGGGCAATTCATTATTAGCTGAGGCATAACTTACCTAGCATTCAACTTGACTAATGATCGTGATTTGCTAGCTATTATATGTAGTGTATGGAATTCAATTATGGAAACTAAGTGGAAACAAGCAAGAATATCATAGAAGTTCATCTAATACTCCCTTCAACGAAGTAAATTCATACAAAGTCCAAGCCTGACTACAAAATTCAAGAATGAAATCTGAAATTACAAAGAGTCATGGCCTAAAAAGTCAGATCCTTAGGGGTTAAGCCTTTATGGGGTGAAGGCCCAATAGGTGGAGTGAATGGGTCATCCATCATTTGATCACCAATAGCTTTCACAACCTGTGAGCCATTTTTTCTTTGAATAGCACCCTTAGTAGGAGAAACTCCAACAACGGACTCCACATTGCTTCTGGAAGAAGTGGCCTTTGCGATCTTCTTAAAATGTTTAACACCCTCAACAACATCCTTACCAAAAAAGGATAAGTCCATCTTAAGGTATCACTCCCACAAAGTGTACAAGAAAGAGGCACTGTTTTTAGACTCCACATTTTCTGTTGTTGTTGCAACTAGCATAATGGTCTCTGCTTTGACCTTGGCAACCTCTTCCTTCCCAAGAGCAACTTCCTCCCTGGTCATCTCAAGCTCCTTCTCAGTAGCCTCAGCTTGCTGTACCAATGGCCCAGCTCACTGCCCTACACCTTAGCCTGTTGAATTGCCACATCCAATTCACTCTTAATTTATGTCAGCTTGTTAACTATTTTACTGATGTCAGATGTGACAGCCTTATGATTTGCCACTTTATGAGATAGAGCATCCTTGACTTCATTTTGAGTAACCTCAGTGTCTTTAGCTCTCTCCTTCAACTCCAATGCCTCAGCGATCATGATAGCTAGGCCCCCTTTAAGTTTTACTTTCTCCTCGCCCCAAGCTCGAAGCGCCTTCTTCAATTTTATTATTGTTAGCAAGTTTTAAAAGACTAAATAGTCAAGTTAGATTATAAAAAAGACAAAAGAACCAGGATAAAAAGACTTTACTTACCAGCAGGCCATGATGAGATGCATAGCTTAGCAATCCTTCAACTAAGAAGTCCTCTGACTCCAATGCTTTGGCCCTATTGCCCTAGGATCACATCAAAGTTATCCAAAAGGAAGCTAAAGTACTCCTTCATCTTTGGGCCAAGTTTAGTAAATTACCCCTCGACCTCGACCTTGGGCGCCACATACTTTTGGGTGATAGTAACTTTCTTCCCTTTGTCCCTCTTTTGTTTTTTGGCGGGGGACTCAAAAGGGGATATGGCCTCGATTACAGTGAGCACGTTAGGCTACGAGATGGGAACTGGATCTTGTGAAGGTATTACTACCAAGGTCGAAGGTTGACTTATGGTAGTAAGGGTTACATTAGCATCAGGAGCCGATGAGGTTGACATAGAAGGATCGGGTGGTGGCCTCTAGAGGATGAGTTTCATCATGTGTTCAAAATCTTCAAAGTTAACTAGGCCAACCTTCTTAATTTGACGGGCTCCAATCTCTCTGGTGAGCTCAATGTTCAAAGCTGAAGTGAGCTTATGCGAGCACAGGAGTTCCTCATCAAATGTAAGATCAATCTTAGGGTTGTCCAAAGTAGCGAACTATTCCAACACCTCAAGCTCCTTAGCCTCAAGAGTCAATTTCTTGCCAGCCCCATCTGTAAAATGAAACAATGTTAGAATTAGAAAAGTAAATATAATAACTTATTAAACTCGCACATCCTCGACTAGCTTACCCAGAGTAAAAATAAAATTGAAGTTGTTAAGGTAATGCAAAGATAAACAGGAGACATAGAACTAACAGGTTTTGTAATTCCCCATATTGGATTTGCCTATAGCATCACCCTACGGCAAAATTTCTTATGCTCAATTTGCTGAGTCGAAAGATACTAAATCCCATCCTGCAAGCCCATACTCCTAATGCTATAAAGGTAACAGAAAACCCTAGCAAACGACAATAGGAGATTATTTCTCACATATACAAGTGCCAAGGAAGTAAGTTGAGAGTAGGAGTTTGGGGAAAGCTGGAATAGGCAAAGTTTTAGTCTAGTCAATAAATTAATAATATAAGGATGCATCGGGAACTTAAACCCCGTGTTGAGATGCTAGGGACAGATGGCAGGGGTGTTAAATGGACGGGCCAAGCTGGACCAAGCCAAAATTCGTCTGGATCGGGCCTAGTCCAGGCCCATTTAGGCCTGCATCAAAACAGACTCGTAAACTATTAGTTCGGTTCGA
>JANHAO010028457.1:0-10607 GCA_026873985.1 Saraca asoca
CTTGACTACTTAGGATGGATTCATTAATCATTCCAAGGCTTCTTATTATGATTTTCAACAATTGGATGAACATTTAGTGATCAAGAATCCATTAATCTCAAGTTCATTCCCTTGGCTAGTTAGTTTATCTATTTGCATTTTCATTTCTGCATGTAGTTGCATGTTAGTGTAGTTTCTGTTTAGCTTTGATTCTGCCAACCCCCCCTTATTTCCAACTCCTAATTGATTGATATCATCCACAAATGATCTTTGGGTTCAAACCGGTGTTGCCACTACAAGTAGTTAGGTAACCCAATTTTATCAATTTCTAATCTTGACTTGGTTCGACAGCCGATCATGTACACGGCCAAACATTAACCAAGTAGTGGATTTACTAGCTTATTATTCATCTAATCCAAGCCAACAACATTGAAAGTGTGTTAAACTAGCCTTTAGATACCTTAAGGGTACTAAGAATTATTGGTTATGTTACCAAGGTGGTAACCTATAGTTACAAGGGTACACTAAAGCTGATTGGGGATGGGCATAGATATGAGTATAAGTTTACATCTAGTTATATTTTTTTGCTTAATAGTGGAGGTATCTCATAGACTAGTAAGAAGCAAACTTCCACGACTTTATCCTTGATGGATGTTGAGCTTGTAGTTAGGGCAACTGTTATGTAAAAAGCCTTATGACTTGGTCCTTTCCTTCAAAATTTAGAAGTTGGGGCTCCTAATGAGCCAATCACTATTCATTGTGATAGTATGGCTATATTAGCTTATATAAAGGATCTGAAGTATCATGGAAAGACCATACATATAGGGATTAAGTATAAATTTATAAAAAACACAATTAAGGAAAAGGCAATACATTTAGAATACATGTCTATGGGTCAAATGGTGGTGGATTGATTGACTAAGCCTATTCTACCAACCCTATTTACCAAGCATGCCTAGGTAATGGGACTCTGTAGTCTGTAATTCCTTATTTGTATTTTTTTTCTTTCCATTGTCATTTGTTTAGTACCCATGTTGATTGAAGGAATGTATTGCTTATGTGTTAATGCAAAGAATATTCTTCATTCATTTTCATGCATGTTCTTGTTTTTGCTTCACAGTGAATAATTATGATATGTCAAATATAGGTTATGGATAGATTCTCTCACATGAACAATTTGACTCTATTTTTTGTGTAAGAATAGAGATTAGACTACTCAAGTGAATAAGCATAGTCTACTTGTCATGATGACATGTTGTCTAGTAGGAAATATACCTTCTTTCAATGGGTGTTACAATTTCCAATCTGTAACAACTTAAGTTTGTTGATGGTTGATTTTGGTTTTGCCAGAATCCAGCCAACCAAAGGAGTTCTTATGGACTCAAACTATCTTTTGGTTGAACAAGCAAAGATGAAGAGGAAGATCAGAGGAAGAGCAGTAAAAACACACAATATTTTTAACGTGATTTGGCCAAAACTAGGTAGCACCGGTCCCTATGTCCACGGTAATGTATTGATCTAAAGGAATTTTTATAGAGTTTCTATATACTGGCTTCACCTTTTTCTTTATAGTGATCTCCCTTCTCCTATTTATAAAGGCTAGGGAGGTTATAATAGTAATTTTGTAAGTTGTAATTCTATTACATCAAGCATTAAATGTACAAGACTATATAGACTCTTGCAATTCAACTTCTACAGGCTACTTTCTACAGGTGGGCCCTCTCTGTCTGCTGGGCTAGAGAAATGAGATAAGTTGGCCTAACACTCCATCTCGCTAAGCTTCTTGATTAGGCAATGTGCTTTATCTCGTGAGCCATTTCTGGCTCAGGGTTGTTGCTGACCTTTGGCCAGCGAGGATGAACTTGCACATAGCAAAGTGAGCTCATGCGAGATCAGTTGTCAAGTATGTGAACTGGGACCTAGTGTCCTTAACCTCAATGAATTGAACTTCTTCTACTGGGACTTATCTTTCTATCGAGCCTTTATTGATCTATTTCATGATGCTGAGTTTCACCCCCAACTATCAGTTCACTTTGCAAACTGGGAGTTAAAACTTTGTTGTGCAATCAAAGCCTTTACCTGCAGCCTCTGTTGAGTTGTCATTTTGGACTTAAATCTTTCACTTCATCCATTTTAGGCCATACTTCTACTTGTGCATGGTTCTCAACCATTGATGTGGCAACTTTATCTCTTCCTAAATCGTTCAATTAGGGAAAGCCAATTATCCTTTGGATTTTTCAAGTGACCAAGCTGGTCTATTTAAAGCCTAGAGACCTTTTTTCTTCTTCAAAGGAACTTGATGGGTGCCTTAACTGAGCCCCCCATGTTTCTAATGGTTTGGCTCCTAGTGGAGCATTTTGAGGTGTGCATAGCATACTGTAGGAGATTATGAGGTGTGAATAGTCTATTGCATATGACTTTTATGAATAGCTTCTCTTGTTGGCTATTGGGGAGTCTTATGCAGATCTTGGATTACTTTCTCATGATCCTGTCGTGAGACTTACTCTCCTCCTTTTGGAAGTGACAGTTGTAGGCCCTTTGCTCTGATGTGCTTTGAACCTTCTAATGTAACTTTACCTTGTTGAGACTTTTTAATGAAAGAATGATTCTTGAATATTATATTGTATCTAAATGTTCTACAAATCATAGATAATAATATGATTTTCTATTGATCATAATAAAATAGGACATTCGAATAACCAATCGGCCATTCTTCATGGTGAACAACAAGCCAAACATTGAGGTGCCTTGGTTATGAGTAGCATATAGGTAGGTCACATGAGAACTGCAAACATTCAATTGCATAAGAGCTGCATTCATTAAGCTGCATGAAAGCTACAATTGGCAAGTCGTGCCACAGTGACTTCATTGCTTGGGCAATCGAGTTTATTTTAGTACTTCCATGCCTCAGCGTGTCCACAGCTCAACTAGAATTTGAGTTTGTTTTGAGTGTTTTCACGCCTCAGCTAGACCAAAGGTCTCAGTTGACAAATAAGATTATTTTAAGCACCTCCATGCCTCAGTGAGCCCATAGCTCAACTAGAATTTATGTTTATTTTGTGCATCTCCATGCCTCAGTGAGCCTACAACTCCACTGGAATTTGAATTTATTTTAAGCGTCTCCACGCCTCAACTAGACCAAAGGTCATAGTTGGCAAGTGAGTTTATTTTGAGCGTCTCCAAGACTTAGTGAGCCTGTAGCTCAACTAGAATTTGAGTTTATTTTAAGTATCTCCATGCCTCAATGAGCCCGTAGCTACACTGAAATTTAAGTTTATTTTGAATGTCTCTATGCCATAACTAGACCAGAGGTCGCAGTTGGCAAGCGAGTTTATTTTAAGCATCTCCACGCCTCAGCGAGCCTCCAACTCAACTGGAATTTGAGTTTATTTTAAGTGTCCCCATGCCTCAGCATGCCTGTAGCTCAACTGGAATTTGAGTTTATTTTAAGTGTCCCCATGCCTCAGCATGCCTGTAGCTCAACTAGAATTTGAGTTTATTTTGAGCATCACCACACCTCAACTAGACTAGAGGTCATAGTTGGCAAGTGAGTTTACTTTGAGCATCTCCACGCCTCAGCGAACCCATAGCTTAACTAGAATTTGAGTTTATTATGAGCATCTCTATACCTCAACGAGCCTGTAGCTCCATTAGAATTTGAGTTTATTTTAAGTGTCTTCATGCCTCAACTGGACTAGAGGTTGCAGTTTAAAAGTGAGTTTATTTTGAGCATCTCCATGCCTTAACTAGACCAAAGGTCGCAGTTGGCAAGTAAGTTTATTTTGAGCATCTCCATGCCTCAACTAGCTTGCAGCTCAATTGGAATTTGAGTTTATTTTGGTACGTTGCTTGAGAAAGCTAACCGCATATAAGCTTAGAGGATCACGCACATTTGATGGCGAAGAGCAAGTTTAAAACATGCAATGAATAAATTACTACAGGGCTAGGCCAATTGATAAACAAAGTTTCTTTCAATAGAGACAAAGAGGGAAGCCTTAACACTAGCTTCTAAATTATAAGAATATATCAATGTATAATTCTGATCAAGCCCCCCAATCTCGCTAGGGGTGTTGAAGTCATCGCCCTGTAGGTCACACCACATACTCCCTTAGGCGGCCTCTCTTGATCAAATCCTCGATCGTGTCTCTTAAGACCTAGCAATTAGAAGTGTTGTGGCCAACTTTGTTATGATAACCATAGAACTCTTCTTGGTTCCTCTGCCCATAGGGAATTTTTGAGGGTGTACGTCTCCCGAAATCCTCCCAATCTCTTTCTATCATGAATAACCTATCCTGAGAGTTTGATAGGACACTGTAGTGCTCATGGCGACTTGGTCACTCACCCTTGAACTTATTGGACTTCTTCACAGTCTGCTTGCCAAAGTGGTCACCTTGATCCACATTGCCTCTTTTCTTATTAAGGGTGGAGCCATCCTTCTCATCCTTCCGATCAGGCTTTCCCTGAGTCGAAGGTTTCTTCCCATTTGATCTACTTATTGGCTTGTTCATAGAACTCGATTAAGTCCTTCATCGGGGACTTGTATAGACTTTTGTGAAGCTTTCTATCTTTATAGTGTCCTACGAAGATTATTGCCAAAATGGTTTCTTTAGGTGAATTTTCTACCAAGTTAGTTTCTAGTCTGAACCTAGCAATATAATCCTTTAGCAAATCATGCTTACGCTAAAAGACCATCACGAGGTGGCAGAAGAGCATGAGCTACCTCTTCAATGCTCGGTACTGGCTGATGAACTTCTGTTGGTACTCTTCCTAGCTATATATTAAGTGAGCTGGAAGACTTTTGAACCATGCCTAAGGCACACCTCCTAGTGTAGCTAGGAAAACTCAGCATTTGACTAGAGGATCAACCATTTGCAAATCCATCTGAGCATTAAATGCATCCAGATGGTCATAAGGATTAGCATCCCCATTATACAAAGGAATCATGGGGACTTTGAGCTTGAGGGGGAGGGGTTGAGCCTCGATCTCTACAGAGAATGGTGATCTCTCCTCAGAGTGAGGTTGGCTACCTCAACGAATCATGCTTACGCTGAAAGACCATCACGAGGTGGCAGGAGGGCACGAGCTACCTCTTCAATGCTCAGTATTGGTGGATGAACTTCTACTGCCACTCTTCCCAGTTACATATTAAGAGAGGTGGAAGACTTCTGAACCATGCCCAAGGCACACCTCCTAGTGTAGCTAGGAAAACTTGGCATTTGACCAGAGGATCAACCATTTGCAAATCCATTTGGACATTGAATGCATCCATATGGTCATAAGGATCAGTGTCCCCATTATACAAAGGAATCACAGGGACTTTGAGCTTAAGGGGGAGGGGTTGAGCCTCGATCTCTATAGAGAATGGTGATCTCTCCTCAGAGCGAGGTTAGCTACCTTAAGATCGCGGACACTCCTCTAATTATTTAATTCTCTGGAGTAGCTCCTCCATTGTCGAGCCTTGTATCCTAGTCTACTGATAAGTAGAGTGCTGGCCCATTTGCCTTTCTTGGTCACAAGAGCAACGATCCATGCACTGCTCTTAGTGAGCTCCGCTCAAGCATCCAACTTCTTGCTGCTGAGAGACATTAATGGGTGTAATGACCTCAATCTTCCTTTGTACACCCTGAGCTTGTGCTTATGCTAGTATTGTGACTACTCTAATCAGTTCTCCCATCATATTTTCTAGTCTTTCCTAACGTTGAAGCTAGGTTTGTGCTCCATTAATGCTGTAGGCAATTGCAATAGGTTGAAGAGAGCTGGCTGGGGGCAAGCCAAAAATAATGCCTATGACAGGGGTAGTGGAGGAGTCTATTATGGACACATAACCTTCCGAAGGATCAACAAACACATTTGAAGCTCTAATAGCTCTTCCTCTTGCCATTGTGATTGTGCAACAGAGTAACCAGTGTACAGAAAATTAACTAGAGAACAAATGAATCCCCACAGACAACACCAAAATGTTGGTGGTGGATTTTGGTTTTACCAGAATCCAGACAACCAGAAGAGTTCTTATGGACTCAAACTGTCTTCTGGTTGAATAAGCAAAGATGAAGAGGAAGATCAGAGGGAGAGCAGCAAATACACATAATATTTTTAACGTGATTTGGCCAAAATCGGGTAGCACTGGTCCCTATGTCCACGGTAATATATTGATCTAAAGGAATTTTTATAGAGTTTCTATATATTGGCTTCACCTTCTTCTTTACAATGATCTCCCACTTCCTATTTATAGAGGCTGGGGAGGTTATAATAGTAATTTTACAAGTTGTAATTCTATTACATTAAGCATTAAATGTACAAGACTACATAGACTCCTATAATTCGACTTCTGTAGGCTACTTTTTACGGGTGGGCCCTCTCTATCTGCTGGGCCAGAGAACTGAGATAAGCTGGTCTGATGATCCATCTCGCTAAGCTTCTTGATTAGGCAATGTGCCTTATCTCACGAGTCATTTCTGGCTTGGGGTCATTACTGACCTTCGGTCGATGAGGACGAACTTACGCATAGCAAAGCGAGCTTGTGTGAGATCTGTCGTTAAGTATATGAACCGGGACCTAGTGTCCTTAACCTCAGTGAGCTGGACTTCTTCTACTGGGACTTAGCTTTCTGTCGAGCCTTTGCTGATTTGTTTCGTGATGCTGAGTTTCACCCATAACAAGTTTCTTATCACTAAAAAATTTTGCCTTAAGCAGAAGTTTTTTGTGCATTTAGTGGTAGTTATACACTTCACTTTGACTTCCAAAATCACCACAGATACATGGGTCAAGAACTATCTACTGCATTTAGCGGTGGATTTTGAAAACTGCAAAAAAAGTAAACATAATGGATGTTTTCTTTACACTTAGCGGTGGTTTTCCAAAAACGAAAAAAAAAGTTTGCTTGTTGTGGCGGTTTCTTTTGCAATTAGCAGTTATTATAAGATTTTTTAAAAATATATATTGCCTTTTGCAGTAGTTTATGCTGCATTTAGTGGTAGTTTTCTAAAAAAAAAAAATTTAAAATTGTTTTTTGCGATAGTTTATGCTGCATTTAGCAGTGGTTTTCCAAAAAAATTTTAAAATAAAAAATTTCTTTTTACAACAGTTATAGATGCATTTAGTGATAGTTTTCTAGAAAAAAATTTTGTGGTGGTTATCATTACATTTAGAGGCGATTTTCCAAAAAAATATTTTAAAAAAATATTTTTTATGGCAATTGTCACTACATATAATGATGATTTTTTGAAAAAAATTTTAAAAAAATGATTTTTGTAGTGATTTTCACTGCATTTAGTAAGGGTTTTCTAGAATTTTTTTAAAAAAAAATCACTACTAAAATCGTTTTTCAGATTTTTTTTTCTTGCCCTAATTTTTCCTGTATCTATTAACCTACTATAAGAATAATTTACAATAAATGCATATATTTTAAATAAATGAAACTGAATACAAATTTCATATTAATAATAAATATTTAAACATGTGTTAATCAAACACTAGAATTCAACAAGTCTATACATAATTTAACAACAATCAGAAGGTAAAAATCAAGGTGATACATCATGACTAACAGAGGAAGAGGCCCTTCCTGCATCTGTGACATGTCCACTTCTTGCATCTGGTAGCTGTAAAATAAAATTAGAGCAAGTTATTATACTAACCCTAAGATTAACCAAAAACATGTTAAAATTTATTTTGCATGTCCTATTAAGCTTCTATAAAAATGTTAACTTGATATTTGCAGAAAATCATTCAACACATAGAGTATAAAACTAGTACCCAGCTAGCAATTTGCATATTTGCTACTAAGCTCATTGAGCTAGCAATTTGCATATTTGCAGAAAAATCATTCAGCACAGAGTATGAAATTAATACCTAACTAGCAATTTGCATATTTGTTACAAAACACAGAGTATGAAATTAGTACCCAACTAGCAATTTGCGTAGTTGCTACAAAGCTCATTCAGCTAGCAATTTACATATTTGCACAAAATCATTCAACATATTTGTAGAAAATCATTCAACACATAGAGTATAAAATTAGTACTCATCTAGCAATTTGCATATTTGCTACAAAGCTCATTCAGCTAGCATTTGCATATTTGCTGCAAAGCTTATTCAACACATTAAGTATAAAATTAGTACCCATCTAGCAATTTGCATATTTGCTGCGAAGCTTATTTAGCACATTGGTAGAAAATATATGTAGAAAATAATTTACAGTAGCAAATATATGTAGAAAATCATTCATAACAGTAACAAATGCATCAAACATATCAGGTATTGTCCAATTTCTAGAAGCTAGCTCTAACTTATGATTTATATGTAGCAAATATAGTAGCAACAAATACAGCTAATCCATTAGTAAAAATCAACAAACATAGCCAATCCATCATCAACAATTAGAAGGATAAAAATTTACCAGTGGAGGGCAGGCTATCAAATTAGCAATTTCTTCATGTACTATCCCAAACATTCTTTGAAACATTGATACTAATGCTCCTTGCATAGCCACTTGCCTTTCATGCTCAGAAGTCAACTCTGCCTCCAAACTCTTGAGTCTAGCTAGCATTAGTAGCACACTAGAAGAACTACTAGTATTGAAGGACATGCCACTAAAATGCTGAGAAGCTTTTCCAAACACATTTGAAAGGGATGATCCAAAGCCCAAAACTTGAACCCAACTGAAGTGCTTTTTCCCAAATACCCTTGCCATGGCATCATCCTGTGACATGGATTGAGATGGTAAAGAAGGGTCTTGGGACAAGGTCCCCTTAATTTGCTCTTGCAAAAGCAGAATATCCACTACATTATCACGTTTGTGAATGTGTAATTCCTATAACATAAACATGAAGCAAAAACTAGCCCTTTTATCTTTTGCTGCTTCATTAACATAAGTGTCATCTAGTTTCTTATGAACATGAAACCATAGTTCTATTCTTCCCACTAGATGACCTAACTCGTTAGCCAACATAAGAATATATATCAATTTAGATAGTGTATCTCAACTTAGATAATGTATCAGTACTTAAATAAGAAGGTGTCGAAGAAAACCAATTCAGCCCTTTTCTTAGCAAGGCTTTTAGAGCGGTTGTGTGTGGAACCAGTTGCTTCTAGTGATTTGATACATTCTTCCTACATATATCCTATAATAAGAAGGAATCATTATTATCGACATTTGCATATACATTTTGATTAAATAGAGTACTTACATTAGACATTGCCTTATACATCTCCTCATTATTCTCGTCAACAAATGTCTTCCATTGATCCCAAGGAACCCCATCCGGGACTTTTTCATACATTTCCTCTTAAGTCAAAGAGGAATCATTGAACTCATGCCATATCTTGCCCTTGAAGTCCTTCCACTTTTTGTCCAGGTTCTTAAGTGTTCAACTCCTTGCAATAGGATCTACCACATCAAAGTGAAACCTTGACTTCAAAGAATAAGAAAATAAGTTTTGTTACTTTATAGAATGAGTATGATGTCAAATACAAATAAAATGCATAATTTTTTTACTACCTTAATTTTGTTATCGAATATTTCATTCTTCCAACACTTAGGAACATTCCTCCAATCAGCATAAGTGATTAGGAGGTTAATAGGCTCAGAAGCCAATTGTCCAGAATCTATCTGTAAATGCTAGCAGCATCTTTAGTTGGCACACCATACTCATCAAAGGAGATAATTGTCTTTTTGTTCTTTAGTTTGCATACATCTATTGTCTTCACGTCGACCACCTTTTGACATCCATTAGGATTTATTTCACAAATGAATGTTTAATCAGTTCAATTAGATACAATAAATACTATCCATTGTTAGCCTAGGTTACCCTAGCTACACATTTTCCTTAGTTTTGATGTTGAAAAATAATTTTAGTTTAAATCATTATTTGACAATATATTTTACTATTTGTTGTTATTTGTTTTACAGGTTCAACATATATGATTTAAGAGATCCCAAATTACATTAAGCAATTAATTTTATTTCTATAGGATCTTTTGTAAGTGAATTCAAATTAGATTTGATTCAAGCAAATATTTTTTATCTAATATAATGAAGTATAAAAAACCACTTGAAGAAAGCTAAAATCAAATATTTTTCAAACAAAGATTTTTCCATAATTGCAAATTTTATAAAACTATTTTACACTTTGTGAATTGATTCAAGAATTGATTCATGTTGAAAAATCTATTCGAATCAATTCATGAAAAAGAGTTTTGAAAAAAAAATTACTAAAGGTTAGGATTTGGCCCTGAATTGATTCGTAAATTGAAAGTTAGTTATTCTGTTACAGACAATTACAACAGTTATAAAAACCCTTAACCACTTTTTAATTATATAAGATTTCACATCTTTCTCTCTTCTTCAAGTGAGAAAAATTCAAAGCAAATCATATTTGCCTCTACCTCTTTACATTTCTCAATCAAAAGGATTTTGAATCAAATCTCTACAAATTTCACATTACATGTTTGAGATTTTCATCTCAAACTTTGGTACTATATCTCTTACCTTATCTTAATTTTTCTTTTGAGATTTTTAGGTTGATAGGAATCTTGTATAGGTTGGTGACGGAATGCCGAGTTCAGTCAAATTAGAAGATTTATAACTGGATTCCCCTATGCTATTGCAATATTTTTGCAGTATAGGG
>JANHAO010028458.1:0-10647 GCA_026873985.1 Saraca asoca
AAAAAATCAAAAGAAATGGAAATTAACCCTCAAATCATGGTCTAGTTTTCCTGCAAGTGCCAGCAGCAATGTTGTCTTGCCTGCTCCTGGGGGCCCTAGAAGAAGGGTCATCCTGTGATTACCATACTAAATATATGTAAGTTTCCAATGCCATAAAAATGAATAACTCAAAATAAAATGGAAATCAATTTCATCCATCAAAATCTGCAAAATGTAAGTTTCTGGGTTTTGAGATTATAAGCTGATCTAAGTTGAATTTCTGTTGGAAACTGTTTCGAATATTGAGCAAACAAGAACCAAGAGGAATCCATCTTTCAAACTGCCAGTCCGGTTTCATATATATATATATATATATATATATATATATATATATATTATAGCTAACCTTATAAGATATTTTAATATAAGTTCATAGAGTGAGTACCTTGATGGTTTGACAATTCCACTAACATCTTTAAGAATCTGCATTTTTCTCTTTTTGGAAGGGGCAAGGTGAAGCAATTCCAGTATACTCTGTAGTAACCAGCGAAAGAACCAGAAACAAGCATCTGAATATACTTTCAAATTTGAATGACACCATAGACATAAGATTACCGAGTAAAAACATCTAGAAAAAATAGTATAGTTGCATAAAAAATTGCAATTATTTGACCAAGTGAAAACAGATGCCAAAAATAAATTATTTTTCTCTTATTCCTATGAGGAAATAATAAAGACTTCCTTCAAAGATTAATAGCAGAAAAAAAAAAAAGTTATGTCAGAGAAGAGAATGAATTAATAGTTAATGAATGAAACAAAGAAACACCTCCATAGTGTTGAGAGTAACATTAAGCAGTGTAGGAAGAGCTCTGCTCCCAGCATAAACATCTCCCTCCACTGATAAATTCTCATACCGAACTTCGACTTTCGGAACTTCAATCCCAACCCTGTAACAAGATCCATATACAGTCCAATGAAATTTCTACCTATGTAGTACCAATATTGATACTGTATTGATACAATATCAGGATATTTCAAATTTTCAAAAACTAAAGATGTGAAGAATTATTATGAATAAGATGTTATAAACATATTATATATATGTGTGTGTGTGTGTGTGTGTGTGTGTGAACATTCAATACAATTAATCTGCTTCAAATTTTAAAAATATATTATCAAGTATATAATATTAATAGGTATCATATGCGATGAAAAATGATTTGTGCTTCATAATTTTTAATATTTGTAAATTAAATCAAGCAAATAAAAACAAAAAGAAAAATGAAAATGATTAGAGATATATACACACCTATCAATTCTGTCTCGCAGTGTCCTTAGAAATTTCTCATTATCTTCCTCCATAACCTTTAATACACTATCCATTAACAGCTTCTTGTGTTGTATCCCAAGCTTTGTAACATCAACTTCATCATGAACAACCTTTCCATTGTCAAGAACTTGCCTCAGCATCCCTTTCCTCAGCCTATCAAACGTCGGCAGCCGCTCGATGGCGGCCCACTTCAGCTCATCCTCGTCATGCTCTTGTGACTGCAGACTACCGCTCCGGCTGAACACATCTGGCAGTGCCGTCCAAACCTCCCTAAAACTTGCAGACGCAGAGCTCTGGCGGCTGCTCCTTGATATAGCTAGATCATCCAACACCAATGCAGATGCCATTTTTAAGTTGATTTAACCAAAAGCACACTCTAAAAAATGAATATAGGCTCCGTATATCTCATGAAAGAGTTTTTCTACAGTGTCCTTGTTTTGTTCTTCAGAACACTTCAAGAGAACACGTTGGAAAGAGTTGATACTTGATGCAAAGGACTCTTGAACTTTATTCCACCACCATATTTTATTCCTTGAAGGAGTGCTTTAATAGCTGAACCTAGGACTAAGAGTATAGAGGGAAGGAAAAGTTGAATGGGGGAGAATTTAAAGACACGTGTACTAATAATAATTGATATTTATTTATTATAAGAATAAATGCAGTATTGTAGTTTATTCATTTAAGAATTTCCCAAGTGATTTTCTATATGGGGATTCGAAAAGATGACATCAATTTTCTAAAAAATAGTAAATGCAAACAAGGTTGACAGAATCTGTGCCACTGTTGCCTAATTGGTAGTATGTGTGTTTAATTACTATTTAAATTTTAAATAATTATCCTTATAATTGATTGGATAATATATAAGAGTTATTGTTCAAATAGGAAATCGAATCATTATGATATATATTTGGTGTGATTCTTTCCTAAATTATAAAATTTTTCTAAAATAAAAGAATTTACTTATTATAGCTTATTGATTTGCAAATATATTCCATTTTGATTTATATAAATCAATTCATTATTCATAACAGTGACCCATGTACCTAGTAACATTGATTTATAATTGTTATGTGATATTAATAAATAAGTGAAATTAATTTATATCAAAATTTTAACATGTGCTGTTAAAAGCTGATGGAAGAAAATAAGTCAATCGTGGGGTATTTGAAAATTTTGAAGGAGTTCTTACGCTAGATTTAAATATTATTTAACCATTTGATGACATTTTTTGGGTAATTAAGATTTTTTTTGTCTCTAGAAGTTTTATAGGTATTTGCCATGAAATTCTTCCATTAAAACGATATTGTGTAATATTTTGTCAACTCATTAATGATAATTATAATTTTTAAATAATATGATCGATAGTTTTCAAATTAAAATTATAAGGATATAATAATAATTTATTAAGATGTAATTGTTTTAAAATATTTAAAATTATTGTAAAATTAAAAGTAATGCTTTTTAGAAAAATGAATATATAATTTATTTTATTACTAGTTTAACAGTGAACACCCGTACAGTGCATAGATTAACATATTATATAATTTTTTTTATATTTCTTATTTTATATTAAATTTAATATATTAAAATTGGTATCTAATTTATTCTATTTTAAAAGTATAAAAATGATTTTAAAATACTATTGTTATAAACACTCCTTGATATAGATATTTCATAATTTTAAATGAAATAAAATTTGATGGCTTAATGTATGTTATTAGAAAACATAAAAATTGATTTTAAAACTTAAACATAAAGATGAAAACAATATAAGCAATCACACTAACTATAAACTATTTAAGAAAATATGCAAAATATAATTACAAGTAAATATAAATTTTAGAAGTCACCATATCAATTTATATTTATTTATAGCAATGGTATTTCAATTTATTTATAAAAAAATTAGATGACATAATAATACTGAAAAAGTAAATAATCAATTGTATATACTATGATGAAATTTTTAAGCAAAAATCAAATAAGTAAATCATAAAGATTCATCTTGGTGGAAATCAAAAGCATAATATAATATATATATATATATATATATATGGGGTTGGAAATAAATCGAGCCAACTCGTGAATCACTTGTAATTCAAATCGAAAATTGACTCAATAAATTATGTTTATGAACCAAATGAATTGAATCTAAATATGAAAGATTGGTTTATTTGCTAAATGAATCAAACTCAATTTATAATTAGTTTGACTCATTTAGTTCATAAACCAATGCGATAAATTAAATATATTTATAAATATATATTGATAATATTTATGGAATTTATGATATTAAATATCATATTATATATTAAATAGCATTTTTTATATGTTTATAGACCAAATGAACCAGATGAGTAGAGCTAATGAACTAATAATACAAGCTAGCTGGGTTCATTTTGGTTCAGATTTACTTATATGCTATTTTGGTTCATTTGATTCTATCAAGCTAAATCAAGTAGTTCACGAGCTTAATTCAAGCCGAATTTGAATAAAAAAAAACTTACTTTATTTGAATATGAGTTGAGTTTTGAGTCAAGCTGGTTCACAGCTCAACCCCACTTGTATCCACCTTTAGATATATAGGAAAAATACATTTTACATCTTTGTAGTTTCACTTAGTGATAAATTATTCTCTTAAATTTTAAAATCCTACAAATTATATCCTTAAACTTCAAAAAAGTTACAAATTGCCCCATAAAATTTGAAAAAAAATTATGAAAATATTAATTATCTATTAACTTTAACTCTAAAATAGTAAATGTGTTGTGTATATTTTGTTGAGAAACTTGTTTCTTCATTTGTAAAGTACAAAATTTGACTTAAATGTCTTATTTTATCATCCATATATGAATTTTGTAATTGAAGTTTGGAAAACGTTTAAAACCAATAATACTTTTAGTGTGGACTTTGTCTTGATAAGGGAAGAAATATAACCTCCATAATATATATGTAACACATTTTTTAGTTTAAGATTAAAATTAATAGTCAATTAATATTTTTATAGTATTATTTAAATTTTAAGGAAATAATTTATAACTTGTTTAAAGTTTGAGGTGTAATTTGTAAGTTTTTAAAGTTTAAAAGAGTAATTTACCATTCAACAAAACTTTAAGAGTGTAAAGTGCATTTTTTTTTCTAATATATAATATCACTCCCATGATACAAAATAAAGAAGAAGAAATTTAGTGCACAAAAGTTTGAATGTTTTTTGGTTTACAAATAAAAAGCCAATCTGATCATCTTTGATAATAGTTTGTTGATGTATATCTCATGCTTGTATCAAATCAAATCAACAAAGATATGCATTAGATGAGAGATATAAAAAAAGAGCTAAAAAAATCACTTCGGTATTATAATATAAGAGCATGTTAAGCATTATAACGTGACTAAATTATTTTGAATATATAATTCTAGCATTTAACTTTTCTATTTTCAATGAGTATCACTAATTAAATTACCTTAAATGTGAAATTCAATTATGAGCAAAAGTTGCACTTTCTAATTGTATGAAAAATCCTACAAATGAAGCAGGCATTAAATAAAAATTGTTACCAAAAAAAAAACTTCAATTATGTGCAATTTTCTATCTATAACAATTATTGCATAATAACAATTTAAAACATTTTTGCTAACTAAAATAATTTTTTAATTTAATACAAATAAATATTATTGCAACAAAATGTTGCCTAATGAAAAAAAAAAAAGTCATCAACTGATATAAAAAGAGTAATTAAGTACAATTTTATTTTCCATAGCAAAGCAATTAAACTACTGGCGGGTAGATATATTACTTATAATAAATACCTAAGTTGTAGTTCAATCAACTAATATTATAATAAATTTTTTAAAGAAAACTTCTCCTTTTTTAAAAAATGTTAGGACTTTTTAACAAAAAATTATAAAAATATGAAATTTTTCATAAAGTTATCAAAATGCATCAATATGAATTTTTTCAAATACTTGCTAAGTTTAACCCAAAAATGAATTATTGTGATTTTATGAAATTTTAATAATGAAGAAAGGGTATAATCAAAATGTAGACATGAATTTCTATGATCGAAAAATTCTGTAATTATTTGATTTTCTTATCAATTTTATGAAATCAATAATAGATGAATACTTGATTTATTGAACAATTATAATTAATAAGTTTAAAAATAAATATGAAGCATCAATAATCTCCCATGATGCTTTGATTTCATCTTAAATACTTTAGCAATGTGTTTCAAACGTCAAAATTGACATAAAATTTATTGGTTTTTGGCTTAACAAATTTGATTTTTTTTTTTCAAATTTCCATCGACTTAAAATATATAAACGAGGTATAATAAAATAATAGAATTACTTTTTTTCCACAAAATTAATCTTAGATAAATGAACAAAATCTAAGAGGCTGTATAATGAAATATTATAAAATTAATTTGAAAAAAAATCATAATGGACATACAATATATAAGGATTATTATAAAAAAAATAGAAAACATAAAAAAAATTCAAACATAAAAGAATTTAAACAAATATAGCAATGAAAAAGTAGATAATCAAATATAATTAAGATAAATATTATAAATGATATAATATCATAGAATTAATATATTTAATTTAATTAATGACACAATATAGACAAATAAAATAAAATGAAGGCAGTGATTAAATAGGATAGGAACTTAAGACCATTGAAGTTCTTATATCACCCTTGTACTAGCATAGTACATTACAACAATGAAAGGTTCTTTATTCTCCTTGAAAAAAAAAAAAGAGATGATTTACTTTTTAAATTAATTCTAGAGTATCAACTTAATATTATTATTTTCCAAATAATAATTTTAAAGACGAAGCAATAAGTGAGTGTTATCAAAATAAACCATAATTTAGAAACTAACTATAATTAAGAAATAGTCACAATTTTAGACAAAATTTATTCATGTAGTTAGTTTACACCAGACTTTATAATTTTACATTAACTCCCAGGCCTTTACAACTATGTTTTTTACTCTCAAAACTGTTGCTGAAATATATATAATTTCCCTACATTAATAAAAATATTTAATAACTATGTATATACTAATTAAAAATGTTTCCTCTTTAATAGCTTGAATTTCACTAAAACTAAAGTTGGAGAAGCCATACTTAAGAGTATAGAGTCCATCACCACTTTTAACTATGAAGTTATTTTGGAAGTTCACTTTGTATCTATAATGTGTGATTTTATAATTGTAATTGTTAAATACAACTAAACAATAATGTATCAAGCATGCACTACCTTCTTTTAAGTACTCTCAAATCTTGAAAGTAAGAAATTTTTTATTATATTTTAATCTGATTATTATATGGTAATATTAAATATAGATCTAAATATATATATAAAAGAATTTTTTACCATGCTCAGTGATGACTCTTAGAGCATATGGTATTACAAATATGTGTATAATAAAATTTTGGCACGTGTATAATTTACCTATTTGAACAGGTTATCATACCTTTGAAATTAAATCCTCAAAAAATTTTAAAATTACTAATTAAAACTTAACCCTTGAGGAAGACAGATTCAATTAACATTTGAAACTAGTTGAAATGTAAGATTTTTCAGAACTGAAATGTGAGCAAAAATGCATAAGAAGCTTCAAAGAGTCCACGAAATGTTTACTTCCGGTTTGACTCTCGGTTGTTACCTTCACTCGGAAGACTCCATTTTCTTTTTGATTCCTTTCCTTTTGCGTCTTGATTTTTGCTAGTTTCCTGTGGATTTTCTGTCTTTCCCTGTCCATTATCTTCTTCATCTTCTATTTTCTTCGCTAATTTTGTTTATGCTCATAGCCGCTTTCTCTATCGTAAAACCTTTGTATTGGGTCATTCTCGTTTCCTTTTTCAATCATAGGAAAAAAAACATAATTTCTACCAAAAAAAGTGAACCCTTTCAGTTTTTCTTTGCATTTCAACATAATGAAATTAAGGTTTTTTAAATAGCTCAAATTTGTTGTTTTTGTATTTGGGGTTACTATTCGTTGTTTCAGTAGCCGATTACAAACTAATGATGTCTTTGGTTGATGAGCATCAGATTCCCAAACTAATTAAATGACTATGGGATGTCTATCATCGAAAAAGAGATTGATAAGCCTAAAGTATGTTTGTTAAATTATTCGGAATATTTGTTTGACCTTACGAATCAAATTACTCTATCAATGTCAATAACACATACCATTACATCTGCACTAATATTTTTGTGTAAAAAAATAAACATTCCCCAATTGCTACCATTGTTGGTTCATTTCATGTTTCCTATTATTGTAGCCTCTGCCATCCCTGTGAACTCTGCTTGCTTTTATCGGTTTTGAGGTTCAAGATGTCTTGTGGAGATTGCTGGTCGCAAATAATAAATTTAAAAACTTCAAAATGGAGTTCATGAACAAAAAGTTGTGTCCAAGCCAATTCTATAAATACTACCAAGAATCCTCCAAATGCCTTGTAAATTGACAAGAAAGGAAGGGTTCAGAACCTGCTTTACCTTGTAAATTTACAAAATAAAATTACAAAGAAGACACTTACCGTTAGGTAAAAGTAAAACTGTTAAAAAGGGACAAAAATCTCCATCATTTCTTTCATTATATTCTAATCAAATTCAAATTGGTATTTTGACCTCAAATAAATTTCAAATTCAATTAGAGTGTTAATCGTATCACCACTTGGATTTAGTAGATCAAATGCATCAGGGGATCCATCAAAAGAAACAATGAATCCTTTCCTACTTGCTCTTTATGAATTCTGCTTCTGTCGAGCACTGCAGAGATGCTGCTAATTGAAGGCATGTGATAAACGTTCTGATTTCTAAGAACCGAACGGAAGCTTCTATCACAGAAGTAAAACTGTTATTGAATCACGACCTAAAAGGACACCATTCATATATCAGAATCATGACTACGTTAGATTAGGCCTAAAACCTTAGATCCAACACTTCAACACAAATCGAAGATGCTCTAATGGATTTAGTAGCAATTGAAACAAAGAAGATGAAAATGAACTATCAATATCTTTGAAGTAGCCGTAAATGAAGTTGAAGAAGGTGAAGGTGGTTTTAGATTAATAATAACAACTTAAAAATATGATACATTACCGGCTAAATAAGTTTCATGATAATACATGAATGGTTAAGATTATTTTTTCAAATTAGTATTAATAAGATTTTGCCACCTAACCTATAGTATTGTAAGGTTCGATTTTAACTGTAAGTACAATAGAATTACACAATAAAAAATTATACCAAGATGAATACGGAAAAAAGATATGAAACTGACAAAACCAAAATTACAATTTTACCTTTTGATTCATCAAAACCTTCCTTATGCTACTTGTTTTCATCAACATTTTGAGAATTTGGAACTATCAAACACATATTATACTGACCTTAAAGTTCCACATACACTTTGATGATATTACATCATGTACGAAATCAATGTCTACTGACATTTTCTCCTTCTTTGCCGCAAGTTGAATATTCTAAATTATTTTTAAAAAAATAAACAAAATGCAGGAATTGTATTATAAAATTAAACCAAATATTGAATCTAATTTATCATGTCACATAATATAAATAAATGCAAATTGATAATAATAATAATATAAAACAATTACTTACCTGGCAAAGATTGTGAATGTATTAAGTTCAATGTGTGGGAATCCCGATAAGTTCACTCCTCTCAATCCCTACTAGTCTATAAAAGAATTTGTCATAGAATTCTGATAGAAAAATTACAAGAATTGATCTAGGGTAAGAGTAAGGACTTACTTTATATATACCAGATCTAACTGGGCTAAACTGGCCTAATATTGGATAGCCTAGTTATAAAGCTCACATGACTGAAAATCACTTATAGTCTAAATGTTATTTTAAGCCCTACAAGATTATCACTTTATATGGGCTAATTTGTAATATTAATTTGACACCTATGTAATTCAAATTTTATAAAAATATTATGAACTATGGAAGTCCACATGAAAAATTCTAATAATCTCCCACTTGAACGACATAGTTCATATCGTGATAAAGAAAAACTATTCTTTGACTTACCATATGTGGCCACATCAAGAAATGTCAAATTAATTATGATACTTTTACAACAAGTCTAAATTGAGATCATAAGTATCTAATAGTGTTAAGCATCATATCTGATAAGGCACTAATATCATACAAGTTTGAGTACCCACACCTTGGTGACCATAAACATAATGTGAAACGTAAGTAACAAGATTTACATAATGGAAAATGTGATTATATGTAAATATCCATGTAATGGTCCAAGCATCCATCCAAGATTTCAAATGAGATTCAATAATCTCAACACGATAGTGAGACAAAGTCTATACGTCTCTGTCAACATGCCATAATGCAATGTGTGCAAATAATAATATATGATATAAATATGACAACATAATAATATTTCGTGAATCTTGAGATTAACAATAACATATGTTCATCATTTCATATTTCTTAAATATCAAAAGGCTCATCTAAACACATTCTAGTTATATGTTCATGAAACAATCCTACAACTAAGCCTTTGGGCGATGGATTTGTGAGCATGCAATTTGTGTCAATGTGTTTAACACATATATGATGCTAACATATCTTCTCTTTAACAAATTGATAGTTAACATCAAAATGCTTTATACTAACAGAACTCTAATTATTTTGAGAGAAGCTCACTGTAGTAGCATTGTCGTAATAAATGGTTAAGGACTTAGAAATGCTCTCAATAACTTTGAATCTAGATATCAAGTTCCTTTACCAAATAGTCTCACCAGTGATTTTATAACATACGACATACTTTGCTTCCATAATGGAAGTTGTTATGATTGACTGCTTAATATTTTTTCACAAAATAGTTTCTCCTATCATCATAAAGATATATCCAAATATTGACTTCTTATCATTTGGACAACTCTCAAAATTAAAGTCAAAGTAGCCTGTAACTACTAGATCGTTAAATCTACGATAAGTCAACATAAAACTCTTTGTACCTTGTAAATATCTCATAACTTTCTTCATATCAATCCAATGTCTCTAACTAGGATCACTCAAGTATCTCCTAAGTACACCAATTGCATATGTAATATCAGGACGTGTACATACTGTTAGTCTGGATGGGTGCCCTAGGCCAATTTGATTAGACTCTATCGCATTCAGGACTATACATTCTATAGATTTTGATATAAAGGTTGTATATTCATCTTATGTTGCACTCATCGTACATTGCATATTTAAGATAAAGTCCATGGTGAGAAGTTAATTCATTCAATCAATCCTATAAGGGGTTATGGGATTGTGAAGGTGATTGTTA